>LUCG01307144.1:0-13202 GCA_001633085.1 Carthamus tinctorius
GGATTTCAGATGTTTGTAAAAAACAAACAGTCTTTTAGATTCAGATTTCAGACTTCAGCACCAGTGGTAACAGACTTCAGACTTCAGCACCTCTTAAAAAACAAACGCCACCTAAGTGGCCGAACCTACCCATGTTATGCTTAGCCTTTGATCACTCTTCAACAAGAACTCCTTAAGAAATGGTCGATAATTTGATACGCTACTGACTATGAAATGATTTGAACTCACAAACTAAGGATTGTAGAGATCCCTTGATATCATTGAACTAAAGTTGACTTGGTCCTCTTGCAACAATATTTGCACATAGGGTAGTAGTCTTTAATCTGTTACTTTTAAACGTATGCTATATGGTACATTTGTTTTTTCATGTAGTCAATCAGTCCAAGTAATCTCAAATTTGTTTGTTAAACAAATCAAGTATCATTTGTTCCTTGTTTTTTTTCTTCGTGAAAGTAAGATTCTAAAGAACTTAATCTTTATGTGCTCAACCCTTTAAGATGCTCAACAGGTTTTGTTTTTTGCAGGAGTGTCGCTGCCAATATCTGTTATTTATACAAGAAATTCTAGTGAAAGAGGACAAAAAGCATCATCATCTACTTATCTAATACTTAACCCTTGGGCATCTGCAACAATATTTGAATAATTTGGCAGCGAATCTTTTAGTTCATGACTTTTGGTAGAGCTACAGTTTTTGATGTCCTATAATCATCAAGCTAAGAGAGGCACTATGATTGAACCTCTCCCTCTAGTCTCATCTCTTTCTCTGTCAGTTCTCTCTTTCCTTGACAGCAATCTACATACTGCCGACGATCTTCAACAAGTTCCTAGACTTGTTGATGAGTTGCAGAGTGATTGTCATCTTCTGGAGCAGAGCCTCAAGGATCTGAACCAAAGCCTTGCTACCTGTTTGCTTGCTTACTCTACATACTCGGATCAAGTGGGTGGCCTCTTTAACGATATAAATTCCAAATTGAGCAGTTTTCAAACATCTATATCAGGTCTGTTTTTTGTATGTAAATATCGAATGTTCACTGAACAAGTTATATTCTTTCTGATATTTATTTTGTCGTCTATTTACCTGTTTTTGGTGTTTAGATGAGGAGGGAGGGGAGCAAAGGGAAAGATCAGATGCTTTCTTGTGGAAGGAGTTGCCAGCACTTGCTCGTGAAGTGGCTAGGGTTGAGGCCGTTCGAGTTTATGCTGGTGAGTTATTAATATTTCAAATATAATTGTTACAGAAATCCAAGCAGGCAGCTAACACTGTCTGAGTTCTTTCATGTATAGTTCTTTCTTACTAAATTAGATATGGGTTTACTCTGTTGAGAAAACATACAAAATGTAGACATATATTGTTCATTCTGTACCTTGCATGTAGAAGTTATTATGCCTCAAATAAAAGGATGGTACACATATTTTTTCAGCAATGCTTGACATGTGCCAGAGAACACAACAAATATAATATTTATGGTCTCAAGCTTACTTTAGTAGGGTTAAGCAGGTCCACCTGCACTTCGAGCAACTGGTTACATAGTTGACATTTTATTGATTAAACTTATCATCTGATAAAAGGAAGTGCAGAAAAATAGATGGTTTCATATCAGTGATAAAAGGGATTGTTCCTTGGTATTCAATTCACCTTAATTGCAAGCCTCTTCTACCGTCACTTGTAATAAAGAACAATTTATATACAGCCATGAGCGCCATCACACAAGAAAATAAGTTGATTTTACCCTAGGCCAAGTTTATGGATGATCAGAATAGCAAACCAACATCAGCACTGTGTAAAACACTTCTTAATTGATCTTGAAACTCGTATAATAATCGTTGTTGCATCATTATTGTTGCATCAAGGATGCAACCAACCAGTCTAATTACAAGCAAAAGAGAATCTAGAAAGTTGCAATATTGGTTTCATCTTATCCCGATAGCAATTGGGCACTAGTCACACATGTTTTGAACGGTCTTTCTGGTGGCTATGTGTTATGCCATTAATTTTTTTTAAAGAAACTTGCATACACGAGACGATGGAAATTCCCATTTTCTAATGCAAGATGGCAAATTTTTGGGAGTCAGCACATTGGTCATTCTATTGGAATGTTTTCTCGAATGAAACAATTACTGATTGTTTTGAGCTCTTACCCCTATGATGAGGTTTCTCTATTATCTCCCTCTTTTTTGCCTTAAACTTCACGTAATGTCCAGACTTTTATCCATCTTTTGCTTAAGCTCCATAAACCTACTATATATCAAAACGCTATCAGCACGACATCAAATAATTCAAAGACAATTAAAAAATGTAAGTTGGAATGGATGGTAATGATGAGCCATATGGGTGTATTGACCATTAAAGATGATGAGCCATATGTTTAGTATGGATATAATTTGTTGGCGGAATCCTGTATTAAATTGGTATTCGATTTATTTTATTAATGGAACAGTCATATCATTTTTTATTCTTTTAAATTCACTCTTTTGACTGCTTACTTGGATGTAACACAATCAGAGCAAAGTTCTCTGCTTCAATACACGAAACGAGGAACAGTTGTGTGTATGGCATGCTTGATTACAGTATGGTTGGGAGAAAAAAGAGGGTACCTACTACCTAGTTTACACGTTAAGTGGATTTCTATTTATCATCTTGAAGAGGGATGAATATATATGGTTTTTAAACAAACGGGAGTTGTGGCAGAGATAGTAAAATTATTTCGTTTGAGTTTCTTGGAAAAACCTTTTTGTTAACCAAAAACTTGAATCTGATTTTTGTGAATTTAAAGTGCCATTCCTAATTACTCAACTATGTACTCATGCTTTAGCTTATTTTCTTCAACAATATCATCAGATGCTAATTTTTCATAGCTTTTATTTAAAATTCTTTGTGATTTTTCTTATTTCTTGCAGAAACAGCATTGAAACTTGACACCTTGGTTGGAGACATTGAAGATGCTGTCTCTTCCAGTGTAAACAGAAATTTAAGGAAGCAACCATCTGCCCAGAGCTCAGAGGTGAGCAAGTAATCAATTGAATTTGATGCTCTTTTGGTGTGAAGTAATATTTCTAAACCTTCTTGTTTATGGTAGGAAGTACGTGCCATTAATGCTCTTAAACTGGCAGAAGATGTTCTATGTAAAGTTTCTAGGACACGCCCTCAATGGTCCCGCCTTGTTTCAGCCGTTGATCACAGAGTTGATCGAGCATTAGCCATTTTGAGACCTCAAGCAATTGCTGATTATCGATCCCTTCTTGCCTCACTTGGCTGGCCACCACCTCTGACCACTTTAAATCCCTCTAATCCAGAAGCAAAGAAATCAGCTGAAGCTACAAATCCCCTTTTCACGATGCGAGGTGATCTCAAACGCCAGTATTGTGACAGTTTTCTTGCACTATGCAAACTACAGGAATTGCAAACACAAAGAAAATCTCGACAACTTCAGGGGCATAACCTTGAAGTTACTCTGCATCAGCCGCTTTGGGCCATCGAAGAGCTTGTGAATCCTATATCTATTGCATCTCAACGCCATTTCGTCAAGTGGCACGAGAAACCCGAGCTTATTTTTGCGTTAATTTATAAAATCACTCAGGATTATGTCGATTCAATGGATGAGTTATTGCAGCCGCTCGTTGACGAAGCCATGCTGTCTGGTTACTCTTGCAGGGAAGAATGGATTTCATCCATGGTAACATCCTTATCGACATATATGGCAAAGGAAATTTTCCCCATGTATATAGGTCAGCTGGATGAAGAGAATACTGCTGAAAATCGAATGCAGGCTAAAATATCATGGCTACATGTTATTGACTTAATGATTTCTTTCGATAAAAAAGTCCGAACTCTCGTAGCTCAGTCGGGAATCATGCTATTGCTCGAGGAGGATGGGAACATGCAAAAGATTTCTTTGCTGTCTGTTTTCTGTGATCGACCTGACTGGCTTGACCTGTGGGCTGAAGTAGAGCTTAGCGATGCAATGGATAAGTTAACTCCTGAAATTGCAGATGAGAGAAAATGGTTGATGGAAGTTCCGGAATCGGCTCTTGTTTTGGGTTCAGAAGATTACAGGTCACCTGCAATTTCAAGTGCGTTTCTCAAGCGATTATCGTCCGTAATCGAACGTTGTCGGTCGCTTCCAGGTGTCCCAATGAGAGCACGGTTTATTAGATTGGCGGGTGCGCCAATTATACACAGGTTTTTGGATTCGTTACTTCTTAGATGCCAAGAAGCCGAAGGGCTGACGGCCCTGACTGACGATGATGCTTTGATTAAAGTGATAAAGTCTGTTAACGCTTCTCGCTATTTTGAGTCTGTTCTAAAGGAATGGTGTGAGGAAGTGTTTTTCCTCGAAATGGGACTCGATCATGATAAACAACCGGGTATGCCAGTTGGCGAGAGTAGTTCTGGTGGTATAATTGATGAGGAAATACGTAATTTGGAGAAATTTAGAACGGAATGGAGTGGGAAGTTATCGACGGTTGTTTTGAGGGGGTTTGATGCGTGCAGTCGTGATTATTTGAAGAACAAGAAGCAATGGATGGAAAAGAGTGAAGAAGGTTGGGCGGTTTCCAAATCGTTCATTGGGGCACTTGATTATTTGCAGGTGAAGATGTCGATATTGGAAGTGAATTTGAATAAGATGGATTTTGTTGGAGTCTGGAGAACTTTGGCAACTGCTGTAGATTGTCTTCTTTTTAGTGGTATTTTTATGAGTAACGCAAAGTTTTACGATGGGGGTGTAGAAAGACTTGGCAACGATCTGTTAGTTCTGTTTGGGGTTTTCAAAGCTTGGTGTTTGAGACCCGAAAGCTTCTTCCCGAAATCAAGTGAGGGGTTGAAATTATTGAAAATGGAAGATAAACAACTTCGGGGTAGTATTGGAGGAGCGGAAAGGTGGCTCAAGCAGAACATGATAAGGCATTTGACAGCAAATGAGGTGGAAAGAATTATGAAGAGCAGGGTGCATAGCAACTAAGAACATTTCACGTTTTTCAGGTGTGCCTAACTTACGTTGGTAATGGATACACTTGGATATGTTTCTTGCTCTAAATTAATTTCGGTAGTATTTAGCTTTGTTTGATTAGTTAATTTTTAATTACACCCTCTGTCTCATATACGTGTCCATATTTTTATTTTAGTTTGTCCGAAAATAAGTATCCACTTTCAAAAGTGACTACCTTTCAATTCTACCCTGATTATGAAATGGAGAAATTCATTACTTGCTCTATCATTGAGGGTAAAATCGTCATTTAGTTAACTAAAATGTTGTAATGATTCCACATTTTTAAAACTGCTGCCTTTTTCATTGTGGACATTTTTTTTTTGGGACGGAGGTAGTACATGACAACAATGGATCTCAACTAAAAAAATCTTGATAAGAATTCTAGAGATGATATATCCCAAGCATGTCAGGTATGTTCATGTACTAATTTTGAACTTTGAAATGCCTGGGTGATGCTTACAGGCAAATGATCGTGTGAGAAGTTGAGTTAATGTAAGAAGTGGATCTGAAGTCTGAATCCTTGATCACTTTTAATTTCAAGCCCACCCATGAATCACACTTGATACAAGGAATAATCCAGTGTATCTTAACTTTGTGCATCTCATCCTAATGTGCATCCAACGGTTGATAACCACTGCTTAGGCTTCTCACGTTAACTCAACTTCTCACTAGAACCTAACCCACTGCTTACATTGATAAATATGTTTATGTCAAGTGCTTGCATATGTGCTATAAGATGAATTACGTTAACTTATTCTTGACAAGCGAAACCATGCTATTATCCTTTGTCCCAATTAATTGAGATTAATTGGTAGAGTATTGCCACAATATATCATGACCTGATGTTCAAAGTTTAAGATATCCAATTGTGTCAAATTGCGTCAGTGTCATAGACCATGTGCACAGATAATTTGAGATGGTTTTCTTTTTCTTATTATTATTATTATTGATGAGATACCGTGTATACATAATGCACGAGATTGGCTCGTGACAGCCCATCCTGCAATTGATTGGATGAATAATAGATCCCCTTGTACGTTCTTCGTAATGAGCTACTAATAACTTGGACCATGTTTTAGTTGGTTTGGAGGTGACATCCGCATCCATACACACACACGCACACAGATTATTGTTGCAGAAGATCTCTGACAATGTTCACATCGACACCCTTGTTTTCCATGGAATCGAGAAGTTGAGATAGTCTTAGTCCTAGATTGTCCCCTTCTGTTCTCAAGCTCTGTATGTAATTGCATGTCTCTTGAAGAATCTTTGTTGCTGGTACCTTTTCATCATAACAATATTAAATCAGTTTCAACATATTTCTTGCATATGGTCTAAGAATAAAGCATACACATTACTACTTTATCATGTAACTTTAGCTCTTAGGTGCGGTTGGTATGCAGACTGTGATTGCAGATAGATGGACCCGCAAGAGTGAGGTAGGCGGAGAGTGAAAGAATTGTAGAAGGTCTTAAGGTTTTAATTTGACATGGTCCACATGGATAATTTAGTAATTTACCTAACTACACATTACTACTTTATCATGTTCCCTTAGATGCGTTTGGTATGCAGACTTGACTAAACAGAACTGGACCCACAAGAGTGAGATAGGTGGCGGGTGAAAGAATTGTGGAAGGTCTTAAGGTTTTAATTTGACATGGATAATTTAGTAATTTACCTTTGTACGCATTACTAATTTATCATGTTACTTTATCTCTTAGGTGCATTTGGTACGCGGACATGACTGGACGTAACTGGACCCACAAGAGTGAGGTATGCGGTGGATGAAAGAATTGTGGAAGATCTTAAGGTTTTAATTTGACATGGATAGTTTAGTAATTTACTTATCTTGTCCCATCTCCATGATATAATAAGCTAGATAGATTACAATGTGAAATTGCTTAAAAGGACCGGGGTTTTGGACTTTTGGTCATATATGTAAAATATAAGAGGCATAGTTAGAAAAAAGTGAAAAAAGCCTGTGAAGCTTATTGAAACACTACTTGAAGTAGCTTTCCAAAAAGCAGATTATGGCTTACCAAATTAAGCTAAAAAATAAATAGCGTAGTTTTTTTCATAATGATATCCTCATGGTCATTGCTCGTGTTGTTTTGGTTTTCTGTATGTTCTCGATGCTATGGTTATGCTGAATAAAGCACCATGGATGTGATGTTATCATGCACGAATAAGCCGTAACCAACGTACCCTTGTTTTATTGCAGCTAGAACTCGAAGCTGGCAGCAATGCTTGTAATTTCGAAACGAGCCCATTAAGCTCATCATCTCTGTTCTTAGAATGCCTCGTTCTTCGGCTAGACATAATGACTCGAGGTATGCTTAATGGCTCTCTTTTTGGTTTTATTATGAGTATGGAAATTGAAGTTTGCAAAAACTGAGTTTGCTTAAAAAGGCAGTGGAATTAGTAGCTTGGTGACAAATAAGTTAGAAAAATACCATAATCATACCAACAGTCCTGTCTGGTGCTGATTTTTATAAATCTGGGTTGGGTCCAAATGTTTCAATCTAGTGAACCTTATGGACCCACAAAATTTATGGGTCTTTTTGGTGGTTCAGCTATTTCTGATACATTTAACTTGCTGTGGATATTGTGTGCATTGTAGACTAAGGGTCCATTATAAGTAACTGCAGATGTTAAAGTGCCACCTACAAGATACTTTGTTTCTGGTGTTATTCCAATTAACCATTAAATAATGACTCTAATTGGTGTTCATATTTGAGCTGTTTATATAATTATAATTTGGCTTCTGTTTGCATGATTTTTGGCAGCATACATGTTTTGGTTGTGTTAGTTTAGTTGTTTCCATTCTAAATAAGGGTTTGTGTTGTCTTTTCTTTTGGAAGGGTATTTTAGCCTTTTAGGCGGTGTCCAAATTAACCCTCACAAATTGTAACAATAAGAAATCAGCTTTGGTATACTATGGGGCCACAACTGTTGTGTACGTCTAGAATTGAAACCAGGGTAGTCAGCCACAACCCTGATGAGATGTTGGTAAAGTGGGTGGGGCTGGATTTGAACACGAGACCTTGTTGTGGAAACCTCTGTTGGTACAACTTGAGACCCACTTATTACTTAGTTAGCCAAACCTAGTTAGTTAAATTTGTAGTGTTTTGCGTTGTATTTTGTAGCTTTAATTAAGTTTTTATCTTATTTTACATTACGATAATTTCTAGGTCGACCTCCAAATAGAGCTCAATGAAATATTGTTTATGATAATATTTTTAATATATTCTTTTATGACGTATTTGGTTTATTTATTTTGAACGGCATGTTGGTGCAACGGAGTATCATCGTGCCACCATGGCACCAAGTCACGATGACCCGAGTTCGAAACCTCTTCAAGGAGAATACGTATTTGGTTTATTTTAAGGAATGAAAATGAGAATACAGGAGAATCGAAACACTTACCAACATTGTATTGATGTTTGGTTAAAACTAATATAATCAATGAAATATTGTTTTATGTTATATTTTTTATATAAATCTATTGTTAGAAGAAAAACATTTCTTTAGGTTGGCATATAGCTTCCAACAAAGAAACTGTAACATCCATCCTTAACCCAAAGCAATATCAGGTTAGTACAGATAGAACCCAACTTTAACTTTTCAGGAGGTCAGAGTTTTAAGCATCACCAAATGAAAGGGTATTGAGTTTATTTGTCGTATATAATATTATATATTTCTGAAAGGAAAAAAAATTACCCACTTCACCCTTCGAAATGGAGTTAACATTACCCATTTCGAGGAGCCAACAATAGTCGAGTCTGAGGGTTGTCGAAATATGTAGGATTCATAAAGCCGATGATGAGGTAGGAATGGAGGTGTAGCAGTGACACAAAGAGACAATTCAATATTGACGAATGGCGAGGGATTAACCGTTAAGCTGCAAACGGACGCTTCAATATGGCTGAATGAATATACTTTTGGTATCATTAGATCCGATAAGGTGCAAATAAACATTTCAATATGGCCAAATGAATAAAGATTTGATGTCATTAGATCTAATAATAAGTTGCAAACAAATACTTCAATATGGTTATACGATTAACTTTTGATATCATTAAATCGATTAAGCTACAAATAAACATATGTAAGTGTACTTTCAAACCAAACAATACTCGGTTTTTGCTAATGCCAGTCGTGTACAGTTGTACTTATTTTTTTAAAAATTGAAGTTGAACTAATATCTAATTATTTGGAACTTCACAATTTTTTTTAGGGCAAAATTGGCATTTTTAGAAAATTGAAGTTGAACTAATATTTAATTATTTGGAACTTCACAATTTTTTTAAGGGCAAAATTGGCCTAAATTTAATGTAGTTTGAGCTAGTCATTTGATGTAAAGTTTGTTTTTGCATAATTAATATAACTAATTTTTATTTTTCTTATTTTATACATGTTTTTCCTACTAAACAAGTTACTAACTAACTTGCCACCAATATTAATTGATATGAAATCTTTATTTTTATTTTCTTTTTTAATTCTAGATCAACATAATTAATTCATTTTAGTATTTTGTTCTCTTTTATAATATTTTTTATATTTGTTGTATTATGTAAAAAAAATTAATGCATGTTTTTTATTATTATTTATATATGGTCATATAGGAGTATGTTATAGACTAAAAGCTAAAAAAATATAAAGGGTAAAAAGTTATGAACTAATAAAAATCAAAATAACACCTTTTAATTTAAATGTTTTCTATGAATATTATTATCCCCTGTCAAATATTAATGAGCAAGCCATGATTTCATGCCACATGAGTTTGATATTCTCTCTGTGAAACTTATCATATTATGTCTTGTTTTTTTTTTATTGCCATCTTATTACTAGAAAATGTACAAAGGAAATGATGGAAATGACAATCTTTTAAGTGTGGTACTTTGTGTTTATTTCTCATAATCTTTTACCCTTTGTGATTTTTAACTTTTGGTATATAACTTACTTTTATATGGTCATATATTATGATAATAATAATAACAATATTAGTAATAGTAATAATAATAGTAATAATATAAAACATGCTTAATATTTGTACATCAAAAACTCATAAAAGAACACAAAGTACTAAAATGACTTAATTAGGTTAATTTTGAATTAAAAAAATGAAATAAAAATTCATGTCAATAAACATTGATTACATATAGGTTAGTAACTTATTTAGTAGATAAAATATGTATAAAATAGGAGAAAAAGAGAAGTTTGTTGTATTAATTAAGAAAAAAATAAATTGTGTTGCATTAAATAGGAACTAAACCAAACTTCATCATATTTAGAAGCATTTTGCCATTTTTTTTTGTTAGTTTGCTATTCTTTTAGGAATTTTAGGCTAATTAGCTTCATTTGACGTTAGTATACCTTCTAAGAGCATTTTTGATTAATTGTTTTCTTTGGCATCATTCAAACAAGCTTAAACATCATAATTGTCTTTGTCACATTCTATCCTAATTTCAACATGTCGTTAAATGATCCATCACTACATATTGTCCTAAAAGCCCAGATCCAGATTTGTAGAACTACTCTGAATCAATAACTTGAGTTGATGTTTAAACTTTCAACCAACAATTTTGTTTAATGGTTTTAATCAATTATGAACAATATTAGTTAAAAGCAAAGGAATTGAAATATAGGTAACAAGAACATTAGTAAATTAAAGAAGTATTAAGTAAACTTTTAAGATCAACAGAAGAAATTGATGTTATCAAACTTTTATTTGTCTGGTTTTGAGGCTCGTTTGTAACTTTTTGCTCCGTTGAGAAAATGAGTGGTGCTAAAAAAACCAACACATACGAGTCGATGATGGAGGAAGGGTTAAATGAAATACATAAGGTTATAATGGTTTAATAAAATATACTTTTAATTAAATAAAAGATTATTTAGGTTGTTTTGACGTGATTTTTAGCTTGTTTTTTACTTTTGAACGATAGGATTGATCAAGCATATTTATATATTTGTATTTACTTCAAAAAGATCCTAAATATTTAGTAAGTAATGATGTCTTAAGGCCATGCATACCATGGCGGTTTTAGCTATCGGGCTGGCAGGCTCGTGTTACGGCATCCAGCGGCTTCGGCGACAGGTTGGGCAGCGGTTTCCCCAACCCGCTCTCTTTCTCTCTTCTTACTTATATATAAAATAATTAAAAAATATAGAGGGTATGAAAGATTGTGTTATAAAATTTCAAAAGTTGATGATTTAAATGTAGGATAGTGGAAAACTGATGTGAAAGTGAAATGATAAGGTGTTATCATATATATTCACAAATGGTATGGAATAAAAATGACCAATTGAAAACACAGACGTGTAACGTGTTGGTCATAGGTTGAGTGTTTCTTTTGGATCATTTAGGTTTTTTGGGATTGGATTTATTAATGGGGGTTGTCGGGATTTTATAATAAAAAATATTTATTAAATCCTAGAGAAGAATTGATTTCCAATAATGATTAATGAGATGGTAGTTGTATAACATTATTTTTGTATTAATAAAAAGGAAGATGGTGAAATAGTGAAAACCCTATTCTAGTATATTTAATATATAATAGGGAAAAAGATTTAGAAACAACTGATAAAAAATAAAAACTGATTCAAAGACCAAAACGTTAGATTGAGAAAAATATTAGTCTTGGAACTCAAGTCACGTGAAAAACTCTAGTTTTATGTAATTATCTAAACGGTGATTAAATGTTTTAATTACCGCCTAACGCCAGCAAACTAGCAGATAAAAAGTATTACAAAGCAAAATATAGCAAAAAGAATGAAATGAAAAAGAGTAAACCATTATTTGTCTTTTTCCAAATTAAGATATGCTTAAAATAATAAGATTGTAATAGGCAATAGATATACACTAACTTGTAAGTACATCAATTTTTAATAACTTCATAAAAATTAATCAAAAACAAAATTTAACATTAAACCGACTAAGAAAAACAATTGTAGATGTGTAATGGTTATTGTCATAAACTTCTAATTATTATATTAGTATGCAGATTTCGTTGTTTAAGTGAAAAATCAAGAAATTAATGAAAGTTTTTTAAAATTTACAACTTTCTTAAGTGAGTCAGACAAACAAGTATTTAATTTATATTTCGCATTAAGCGATTTTGTTGTTTATAAAGAATGAAATTTTGAAAACTATATTTGTCGACTCCCTAACCAAGTCGATGGTGGTACATACCAGACGCTACCATCTTATGTTATTGTATTGAAACTTTATGCAATCATTACAAACATCACACTCCCTTTTCTATGATTTTCTTTTTGTTGTATTATCATCGATTTAACAAATTCTAGACTAAGATACTGTGTAATAATAACCACTTAAAAAAACATCTATAATCTATATGGTATATTTAAATGATTTATAGAAACTCCTCATTATGCTAATGACTTATTAGAACTATATCTTTTACTCTCTATAATGTTTTTTTTTTTGCTTATAAGAACCTGTTTCGAAGATGTTGCTATATATAACAAATAAATAAGACAAACTTTGTTCAAATACAAGATGGGTCCCAAGTTCGATCTCGGACCCGCCACCAGGAACGGACTCAGGGGGTTTTTGTGGTGGCACGTGCCATCTGTTTCTCCCTTCATCATAGTGTAAAAATCATAAGGCTGTAAAAAGTGTCATCATATCAATTTGTTATGTATCAACGTATCTATTTTTTGAAACTACAATGAGAACATGTGTTTTATTTGGTAGAGTTGGTTTGCAAGATATTTCTTCCATCCCATACTCGATTTCAAATCCCGTTAGTTTCATTTTCTTAAGTTTTAGCTTTCAATTTCAGATTTATTATGTTTTCAAAAAAAGTTGTAGTAAAACACTTGAATATATGACATTACACATGAAAAACAATGAACTAAGTAATAGGCCAATTATAAAAAATATCTTTATATTTGTTTTTATACTCAAATGATACCATCGTTTAAAAAAACAACTCTAAATGATAGTAGCTTTTTGTCCATATGTATGAGGTCCCGGGTTTAAGCCATGGGCACCGCACTTTTGCCAATGGGATGCATGCGATGATTTACCTCCCCTATGATGACCGTGGGACCGGTGTGGTGGGGGAGCCTCAGAGGGTGGCGTATACCCTTTTTTTGGTCCAATAAGACAAACAACTATGAACGTACTGTTAGTAATTGTGTGCAGAAGTTGACAAACCAGTGATTACACGTCCAATGTTATAAGAC
>LUCG01307149.1:0-10757 GCA_001633085.1 Carthamus tinctorius
ATTGATGTATGATGTATCAATACAAAGAATGGATAATGAAAATAACATAAAATTCTTTTTTTTTATTGATTTATTGAGCTTTATTACAGACATATCAAGTGACAATTATAAGGATTTATAGTACCTAAGCTTTTATGCATCCCGCCGCATTGTGCGGGTACACTACTAGTCATCTACTAAATAGAAATAGGTATAATTTAACTTTTATTAACTCACATAAATATTTTAAAAATAGTTGTATATGCCTTTTAAAAAGTAAATACATTAAATAACTTTTAGTTAATTAATTTTAAAAATTTCTTCATAAGCCACTCCAACTAGTTTATGTGCTAGCAAAAGGATCATTCAACGAAAATAAGCTAGCTTATAATATAGCTTATTTTTGTCAGACAATATCGTCATTAATTTAATTGGATAAGCACTTATTCATTCAAATATATATGATTGATTAGTTATAGCTTGTTATTCAACGAAATCTTAACGGAGTTTTTATACATAAAATCAAGTTTTTTGTTTTCAAACATGCCCATTGTTAGGAGGAAATCAATCCAAACTGACAAAATTATAAAAGGGTAGATAGAAGTTCATAATCCAAACTGACAAAATTATAAAAGGGTAGATAGAAGTTCATATAGAATAAAAGATTCTTATATAATAATCTATGCGAAATTGTAAATTATACAAATACAATTGGAAGTTCGTAATAAACGTACTTTGATATTGTAGATTCTCTGGCAGTGTACCAAGACAATTTCTCCCAATGTATGGGAGTTTGTCCAGATGAAACAACAATCGAATTCATGTAAACACTTGAATCTAGCAAATCGAATTATGTTTAGTGATGTATTTCCATGTGGAATATAGAGAGAAACAAGATCAATTTGATCCAATTTATAGGTATGGGTGCCAAAAATCGCAACTGCTCACGAAAAAGGTGCGACTTTTCTAGGGTAACGATCATCTCGTGTCACGAGATTTGAACCTCGCATCGCGAGGCTTGCAATTCATGAAACATAAACTTTTTTCGCGTAGCAAACCCATTCATCTCATGACGCGAAGCCGTGTACCTCGCGTCGCGAAGCCTTCTCTGCAATTCCAGAAACTTGTTTAAAATTCTCTCGCGTCGCAAGGATGGTACTGAGACCATTTCTCATATTTAAATGCAAGAGACCCCAAAGCCCAATACCCATCTTTAACCATTAAAAATGTATATATATGGATCAAATGAACCCACCATGAACCTCGCATACCAAATCCCAATACCTTAAATGGTTTGTTTAATACACTTGGGTTGGTTTTCATTAAGTAAGGAAATTACCTCTGAGGTTCCCATGTAGGGCTTGTTTCTCACATTTAAAGCAAGTTCTATCACCTATTTCAATTTTTTTTTGAACGGCAAAAAGAGGGACACACTAGGAAAAGAGCTTCGGCAAAACCATCACCCCTACCTAGCGGACCCAAGATTTATTGAAAGCACTTCTAGTGAGGAGCTAGAAGGCAATAACCGAGAGGAGTACAACAAAACCACCAAAAGAAGAAACCAAGCGGAACGAAACCAAAAAAACAGAACTAGCCAAAAAGTAACAAAAAAGAAAACCTCCCTATGCCCCAAGCAACAGCCGCTAACTAGGTTTTAGTTGGGTTGGTCGAGCAATTGTTCCAATTAATAGACAATTGTTCCAACACCCATTTCAATTAAAAGCACGTTCATTATATCTATGTAAAAATCTTTATAAATAAAGATCATCTTAATCTATAAAAGCAAATTAAGTCAAATTTATATATACAGGATTTAGTGGAAAACCATTCAAATAACCCCTAAAACCATAAGACAACGTTTACAAGCAAAAGTATTTAGTATTTACCCTCATTTACTTCGGGTACAACTTTGTATTGTCAAATTAGATTGTTGGTAAACACCTTTATTTGATATGCTTTGACTAGATAAGAGTTTCTTTCGTGCTTATTGGGCAAATTATTGGTCCTTGTTAAGTATTTTAGGCTACGTTTGGTACATGAGACATGACAAGACAGAGGCCTGACCAAAATCCATTGTCCCATGTTTGGTGCAACATGGGACATAACAATAATCAATGTCCTACATTACATGGGACATAACAATAATTTAGTGTCTTACGTTTAGTGCAACATGGGACAAAAAGAACAACGTGGGACAAAAAAAAGGTTTTTCTTGTTCCATCAACTAGGTGGAAACAACATGGGACAAGAATGAGAAAGAAACTAAAATACAACTAATTAAACCTTATTTGATATATAACCTTAATAGGGTATTTATTTTAGTGGCCACCACCACTAGTCGCGGCAACCGCCGCTACTGATAGTTGCCATCAACCATCTTCATCTCCTCTTTCACAGCACAACATCCTCCACCACCTCTACAACCATTGTCGGCCATCGGCCAACACCGTTCATTGCTACCTCCACAACCACCGCCACCACCTCAACTTCTACCATAACCACCATCATCAGTTATATCAAAATATTCATTTATATTTAGTGCTATTCTATCTATATGTTTTTATGTTTTCGAAAATTGTGTAGAAAATATAAATTATATTTTTTACTTTATTTGTGTTAATTTATATAAAATCATCAAAATAATTTTTTAGAATAACTTATCTAATTATGTCATGTTCTATCATGTCCAATCCTAATTGTACCAAACACTAGACATACACTTATTCTACCGGGTCCTACCCTCATGTCCTATTCGGTTCTATCTTATGTAGTCAATTCCAATCATGCCTAGGTACTTAGTGTTGCTTTAAAGAATAAAATTTTCAGTCTTTATCATATTCACACAATAAAGTAAACGATACGCGGCAAAAATATTTATCGATAAGTATTCGATAAAGAACCCCTAACTCAAACATATTTAAGGTGGTTAGAATTTGCTAAATTGTTTTCATTTAAAAAAATGAACTTGTCATTATATTTGACATTTAATTATTTTTAGAAACCCATAATCCCATATGCAACCATTAATCGTTTATTAGAAAATTATAAACTTTAGAAGAACAATTAGAAAAAAGAACATAAGAAGAAGCCCATTTATCGAATATGGGCTCATGTGTTGATTTCCCATATTTTCTCATTGGGCTTTATTGATTAATTACGAGCCCTAACTTTTGGATCTTAATATAAAAATTCACATGTTCGAATCATTTCCGGTGTAACGGTGTTGTCGTCTTCTTAGATGTTATCTTCTCGATAAAAAAATTTAGGATTTGGTTGTATACAAATAAAGAGAATGTGTTGATCTCGTGGATTAATTAAACCAGATATGTTAGACATAGTGATAAAAAGATATCAGGTCCATTAGAAGACGGTTCTTGCTTTATACAGAGATATTTTATTTGGGGTTTCTTTAAAACTTCTTTGTTTGTGTGTATTAAAAAATTATCTTTGCTTCTAAGTTTGTCGGTGATACAAGATGGTACCATATTAGCATGGTTAAGGAATTCAATATCGGGAACTTTGATGGTTAATTCCTAGTCGAAGTCCTGAGAGAAACCCGTATCATGTCTTTTGTCTAGAGGTAATCAATGGTAACTAATTCACGATATTTGTATGATGTTAGTTCTGTTGTTGGAAGCATACGAAAGGGATAATTCGTTCTATTCCAGCTTGCACTTGAGAGGCCGTGAATAGCGAACAAAAACCAGTATCATCATTTGTTGTAATATAAGTAGAAATACTATCAATGCATGGTTTTCTTTTCAAAAAAAGACTTACACCCAAAAAAGGGTGTTATCAAAATGCATTGATCATAATTTAATATTATTTAACATGAGTATAAAAGGGCATGGTGGGCCGTTAGCTTAAGAACTTACCTTTTTTTGGTACCTATACTTGAGTTGCTACTAAAGTTTTGAACAATATTTTATCTACCTTAATCTCAATGGGGTAGCCTACTGGTTAAGGCTTGGTGTTGGGAACAAATCCACCCAAGTTCGAATCCGGGGGTGAGCAACCAGGGGCCACTGAGTATTAATCCCAATGGAGCATGCTTTAGCTCTCGGTAAAAATTNATCTACCTTTCTATGTTTAAAAAACATGCCTTGACATGGTTGATTAAATCGTTGGTCATTCACTGTATAAGAAATCCAGTTTTTCGTCAGTCAGAAAAACTTAATTTAATGATAAATTAATTCAAAAACAACTACTCGAACGTTCAACTACTTAGCCTTGTTATCTACAAAGCGATGTTCATGGCCCAACCCTTTGTCACAAAGGGTTGAGTTCCTATGAGAAGTTATTAACATGAGAAGTATGATAAGTGTTTGTCAACGTTGGATGCACATTATGATAATATGCACCAAGATGTACCGAATCAATCCTTCATAAGGATGGACTTGAGATTAAAAGTGATCGAGAATTCAGATTTGCTTCTCACGCTTCTTACATTAACTCAAATTCTCTCACAATCCTCCGTTTTATCAGAAATTCCTAAAGGCTATATTTGTGGGTTCAAAATAGAACAAAGAAACACTGAATTGATCACATACATCCACTATAACCTAATATGACTTTTTAGTACATTTCACAAAATCATAATCAAACCAAAAAGGAACTCCTGGATTCTAGTAACAAGTTGCATTTTCTCAAATCATTGAAGTGAAAAACAGATTTACATTTTTTTAATATAAATTATCTTATTTATTAAACAAATTATAACAAAAGTTAAGTAGTTTGTTCTATTTTAATTTTGACACATATCGATGTTTTTTACTTGTTTAGTTCGTAAACCAATTCACAGATTTTGTATTTGATTAGTTGAGAATCGTGATAAAGTGATAGGATATCCAATCGAAATTAAAAATATAATGGATTTCTTAAGTGTATCGGTTATTCTTAGTTAGGCTATGAATACCACCAACATTTCATATCCTCATGTCATCTCAGCGGCACATTTATTTTTCTCTTCCTACCTTCTGAACTCTAAAGTGAAGTACCACAAACTCTGTATTATTATTATTTTAATACATATTTAAGAGAGAGAAAGAAGGAAGACAAAGTTCGGGTTGGGAGGGTTTGGAAACCCGTCCCCTACCTGCTTCCTGCTACCCGGCCCTCCTATACCACCCTACCCGTGTACCCGCCCTATCCTCCCCCTACCCGAGCTATGCTACACATATGATTTAGTTATCGTTGAATTAATTGATATTAGATGTGAGCATCTTAAAAGTAAATTAGAGTATTATGTACGTAGTCATATCTATAGGTTATAGGTGATATTCATATGTGAATATGTACTAAGAGAATCTCCAACCCTAGCGGCAAAAAAATGGCAAATCGGTGGGGCCTTTGATAGCAAAATTATCCTCATCTCCAACCACACGGCATATTTGCCCGTTGAGAAGAAGAACGACATATTTGCCGTTTCTCTTCCATCCCTGACAGCATTGATTTCTCTTTGCCGATTGGTAGGATTTGATACGCAACAAAAACGCTATTTTTGATATATGATTAAAGTTGGTCTTAAGCCATATTTTATAATTGATATTCACATGTGGATAATATTATATGTTCATGTGTATCTTAGTTCATCAGACAATTGTAAAGAGTTTAATATTAGTTAACATTCACATGTGAATATAATATTAACATATATACTTTGAATGCATTTATTGTAGTTCTTAAACGATCACAATTAAATTAAACATTATTTTATATAATATTCTTATGTTAGAAACGTTTAGATAATGATTTTGTTTGTAATAATTAATTTTCATATTAATATTACTACGTAGTATAATTAATGGCTATAACTATACACTCAAGCCCGATAATTGACAATGAATTATTCACCAACTATGTTCATGAATATATTATATACGGTTGGGTTCGGATGAGAAGTACCAAATATGGTAAGAAGCTTGAGAAGTGGTTATCAACCGTTGGTTAAGAAATGAACAAAGGTTATGATGCGTCACACCGAGATAAGATGCAATGGATCAATTCCTTTTTTAAGTCACAATTCATGGAGGGTTTTTGATTAAAATGATGAACGGTTTAAATATACTTCTCACCGAAAGTAGCATTTCTCATATAGTCTCATGCTTTTATATATAAGGGTGGATTTAAGAAGACACAAGAAGGTACACATGTATAGGTGTACTCGCTCTATCTTGTTGACGTGGTGTAATTTTATAGAGATTTTAAAGGTGCAATCACTTTAAATCAATGTGTGCACCCTCGAATTAATAAACAGTGGTTGCAATCTACTCATAGTGTTATTGCATTTTGCCTTAGAGGTTGCAAGTTCAAATCGTTTTGGACTTATTTTTTTAATTTCCTTTTTTGTAATAGTAGTAAAAAGGTAAGGAAAAAACTCACGTGTTTATCATTTTTAATGAAATCGTACTTTTTTATAATTAACTTTTGTTTGATTTATACTAGATGTGTACCGTGCAATGCATCTCTATTTTGTTTTCTCAATTTTTACTTTATGAATTTGTGTGGTCTTGAGAGTGATGAAGAGTCTTTTGTTGGTTATCATAGAGTATTAACGAAGATGAGCTTTCAGTTGTTCAAACACTTGGCGAGGTCAAAAGAGAGGAAGACACAAAAGAAAAAAGTAACATCGATGGCGAACTCGGAACAGATTCATCGGGTGAACAAAGTTTGATCAGGTGTAATGGCGGCATCAGGCTACGATTCTCAATTGGTCTAAATTGATTTGGGAAGTAAGGTGTCGGCCGATGAGCTGCGCGATTTTGGAGAGAAGTTAGGGATGTAGTGGAATGGCTCGCAGGAAGCAATTGGAGGGGAGAAAGTGGTCAGGGGTTAGGGTTGGTGAATTCCAAGTAAGTAGCCTCGTTTCATTTACTGAGTTATGAAGATACTTTCGTTAAACATAAGAGGGTAGGGAGGACAGACTTAGAAAGCATGGTTAAAGGACTTAATTTCAAAGCATACTCCAGAAGTGGTAGGGATTCAAGAAATGAAAACAAGCCGGATAGAAGATAACCTAGTAAGTTACCTGTAGGAGGAAGGGATGTTGTTTTTGCTCAAGTGAAAGTGTCCGGAAATTCGGGCGGGCAAGTGGTTCTTTGGAACAAAAATAAGTTCAAGTGTGAGTTCTTAGTGGAAGAGAAGGAATTCATTGCGGTGATAGGTACATGGGAAGGATTGTGTGGTTTTGTTAATGTGTATGGGCCAAATTCGGTATTGGATAGAAAGGGAACTTGGGACAAGCTTCTCACTTTGGTTGAAAAGGAAGAAGTTAGTTGATGTTTATTTGGGGATTTCAATGAAGTTAGAAGCTTTGAGGAACGAATGAACTCCGTTGCAAATCAAAGTGGGATGAAGGACTTCAATGACTTTATCAATAACGAAGGGCTCCTTGAGGTGCCAATGTTCGGAAGACGGTTTAGAAGGGTTAGCGATGATGGATTAAAATTTAGCAAGCTCGACCGGTTCTTGATCTCAAATAAATTCGAATTGGTGTGGAAAAGTTTGGGGGTAAAAGCGTTGGAAAGAAGATGGTCCGATCATCTACCATTACTACTTGGCAAGGATCGAGCATACTATGGACCAAGGCCGTTTAAGTTTTTTGATACTTGGTTGAAGGAGGATAGCTTGGAAGAAATAGTAAGGGAGGCGTGGTCTTTAGAGGTACAATCGGTAAACCTGGACTTAGTCTTGAGGGACAAACTCAAGAACGTGAAAAACACTCTAAAAGGTTGGAGCAAAGAGCGGTTCAGAAAGATTGATGATGTAACAACCCACTATGTAGAAATTAAGACATCTAATATACAAAATAACTCCCAAGATCTGGGCTACAAAATTTCGGGTCTAAGCCCATACATCACTCCAAAATAAAAGAACTGACTGGAAACAACTGAGAATTAACTAATTAAAAGAGGCCATCAACTGCTCTGCCTTCCTCACTGCTAGGCATCACACCTTGCCCTTTCCTCTATCAGCAAACTGTCCCCTTGAAAATGGTTTTTAGTTTGAAAATGGGACTAGACCGAAGGTTTAGTGAGTCCCTTCAAAAGCAACATCGGTAAGGGTTCGCTTCCCTTTATTTATTTGGGACCCCCCGGTAGGGGCTTCTTTAAAAAGGTTGTGTACTTGGAACCCGATGATAGATAAAGTGAAGGCAAAACTCGCAAGTTGGAAAGGAAGATTAATCTCTTTCGGAGGAAGCCTAACACTCGTGAAGTCGGTTCTTGGAAGTTCGTTGTTGTTATATATGTCCTTGTTCCGTGCTCCGAGTGGAGTGATTAGTGAGATCGAGCGAATTTGAAAAAAATTTCTTTTGGGGTAGGGGGAGGGGAGGGGTGTTCCAAAAGACCCATTCATTGGGTTAATTGGAATACCGTGTTGCAACCTTTTCTCAAAGGGTGGTCTCAACGTTGGGAGTATTAATTTTATGAATAAGGCCCTTCTAGCTAAGTGGTGGTGGCGATTCCTTACGGAGGACGAGTCTCTTTGGCTTCGGGTGATCAAGAGTATTCATGGTAAGTCCGGAAGGGTGGTCTTAGGAGGGAGTAGGAGGGGGAGATCTTCGACGTGGGGGTCTACCATAGGGGTGAAAGATTAGATAGAACTAGAAGGGGGTAATTACTTGAGGTCCTTTCGTAAGGTAGTGGGGAATGGAGAGAAGACGGTGTTTTGGAAAGATAAGTGGTTAGGAGATATCATTTTAGCGGAGGCTTTCCTAGGTTATCTCGGTTAGAAGTAGATTTAGAAACCAAAATCATGGAGAGGAGAGTATGGGAGGAGGGTAATTGGAATTGGAAGTGAAGATGCCGACGACAACCAAGGGGGAGGGAGGAGGGTGAGTTGGTAAGGCTAGAAAGGAGACTAGGGGCTTGGGCTCCGGAGAGGGATAAGAAAGACTCGTGGGTGTAGGATCTTGGAAGGAATGGGGAGTTCTCGATGAAAGCCCTTAGGGAGGTGTTGGTGCGAGGCAATTCGAGCGAGGAGGAAGGTGTTGAGACTTTGTGGTTACCGTTGGTTCCAAAGAAAGTATCTATTTTTAGATGGAGGTTGCGTTTGGGAAAAATTCCCACCCGTTCAGTTTTGGCTAATAAAGGGGTGGATGTGGATTCAAGCTTGTGTCCGAGATATGGGAATGCAATTGAAGACATAGATCACGCCTTCATGAATTGCACGGAGTTCCGAAGACTTTGGAACCAGATTAGTTCTTGGTGGAATAAAAATATGGTAGGGGTCACTTTGTTACAACAATTCCTAGACGAAGACATGGACCTCTTAAATCGCGGATGAGATAAGGTATGGTGGGTTGGTGTTAAATGGGCTATTTTATACTTGTTGTGGAATCATAGGAACAAAGTGGTGTTTAATCAAGTATCAACCGGCACGAACGACAATTTTTTCGAGTGGCAAAGGATAGTATTTGAATGGGTAAAGAGGAGGTCTAAACAGAGGAGTGTAGATTGGTCTGATTGGTTAGCGGGTTTACATTAATAACAGTGGCAATTGCAACCACAAGCAGAAGTGGGGTACTGCCGTTGCTTCCGTTCGTAGAAGGGGTTTTTTGGGTTGTTGGTCGCTGTTATGGGAGCGAATTAGAGGCAGTAGCAGTGGCTACTCAGGTTTGCAACCGAGTAACAACAAGCAAGAGGAAGCACAGGTTTGTCTTCTTTTTTAGTGTCTAAACCATTGGATCAGAACAAGTTCGTACCTGCAGCCCAGTTTGGCAAGGCGCGATGTGGCTGAGCTTCTTGTTGGGCTTCGGTCGCTAGCTGGGCTGATTATTTTGCGTGGTTCGTGGCATCAAGGTCGAGTGTGGGTGGTTGGGTTTACTCCTTATAAACCGAGCTTCTCCCCTACTTTGTTGAGTTTTAGTGTTATTTTCTTGTTTCTTTCGTTTTCGGTCGTCTTTTCTGTTTGTGGTTATGGATGTTTCGGTGGACATCGCTTTTGTAACTACGTTTGTGGTAATGAAAATCCTATGGCGTTAAAAAAATAGATCTAGACGTTTATTATATACTTGAACATTATTATCAGTCGATTATAAGTTAGTTTATAAAGTTCAAACATATAAGTTATCCTTGTATAACAAGTTTAAATGTCGTATAATATAATTAAAATATTGAATGAATTTAGTCATGATTGAGATTTTGAAAATTGGGTTAAAAGTTATTGAAACAGATGTAGAACGATTCCATTGCAAACCGAGTATAGGTTGGGAAATGGAGGACAAAAGAGAGCGTGACACTTGTTTTCGGGTGTCAACATTTACTGTGAATAACCAAGGTGAACATCCGTAAACTATTCATGATGAATGAAACACGTCATTCCTAATCCATGATAAGTTGATACGACATTCTTGATGAATAATATACATTCATGTCGAATGATGAATAGCCCGTAAATGTACTGAGACACTTGTTTACAAAAGTGGTAAAATGTGAATATTATAAGATTTGAATTTTTTGTATGCATTTTTTTATTTGCTTATAATGCTTTATCAGTTGTTTTTTTTTTTAAATTAAGTTTTTCAAAAATAAAGCCTAAATGTTTTACACGTTAAGTTTGTATTGTAAATGATTATCATTATATATATAGACGAAAGTTTGGCTGTAAACTAAAATTTCACCGTGAACGTAGGAACAACCTAGAGCGCATCACGTGATATATTCACTCTAAATAATCATGTATTATTCATAGTGAATAACACAACATTCAATGTTATTCAGAGTGAATAATACAACATTCTGTATTATTCACTCTGAATAACACTGAATGTTGTGTTA
>LUCG01307151.1:0-15169 GCA_001633085.1 Carthamus tinctorius
TTTATTTCACGGGAATGTGAATGAGAATGGATATGATGGGGAATGAAAAAGGGTCTTCAATTTCATTGCTAATCCTAGGATGGTGGAGGATCTAGTGACTGGCGATTAGGGAAGGTAGTCGCATAGTCGGGGATCAGTACTGGGACGGAAGGAAGCTGTTGAGTAGGTCGGTGATTAGGTATCGAGGGAAGGTGGAATGATCGGACTAGGTAAGAGTAGAACAAAGACTGGATGTGGGATGTGAAATTCATAATTATCTATGAAGAAAAGGTTTGCCAATCCAGTTCTGGAAGTCTTTGCTGTCTTACTGTCTATAAGTTCTTAAAAATGCAATAAACAAGGAAGTTCCCAAAAGATTGGTAGAAAACTCCTCATTAATGTAGTAGCTTCAGGTACTCCTTGAGAAGAGAATTCTCTCGTGGAAACGTAGAGGACTCGGAGCAAAATGAAATATATCCTCATCCCAATGGACCAAGTATGTGCTATTTGGAGAGCACAAAATGTGGGGCTAATTGCCTCAGCCTACACTGGTTTTAAGGATAGAATAAGAGGAAATGGCATGATTAAATTTGAACGTAGGTACCCGTGAGATACTAGGTGAGAGAAGTGTCACTCTTGCAAAGAAAAGCAGCTGGATCTAATAGATCAGTTGCTCTATGAAGCTTTGGCATCTCCAAAAGGATGAAGGTCCCAGAAAATGATGAAGATTATTCCCTATCGGCTTTTAGAACTCCAAGGTGGTACTAAAATGATGAAGATTTCTCCCTAATCAAGTGAACAAAGAACAATATAATAGTTAAATAAATGAGAAAAAGTGGTACACAAAGAGTAATGGTAGAAGCAAGATAATTAAAAGAGAACGTTGTAAGAACAATACTTCCACCAAAAAGAGATTCTTGCAAAAGAGATATCTGGAAGTCTGTATGGGATGTGTGGGCTTAAGAGTGCTTTTGGTCAAAACGTTTTCATCATTGATCCAGCTGGGGTCTTTCTTCTTCTTTGCAACTGGAGATTATTAATCCTTTTGATTTGTCTTTTCTTTTGTCCCAATGCATTTTCTCTTTGTTTTGCAGGTGTTGAAGTGTTGTCTAGCTTTTTCATTTGTCCTATTTATTGCCATGTTCAATTTTCCCCCTGGATTAAGCTTGTATAGTCGTAATTACTCCCTGCTATCCTGATTAGAGGAAATTTTTGTTCAATAAACAGGGCTGGTGAATACGCATGTACAGCTTACGTGACATTTACGGATGCTTATGCTCTTGAAACAGCTGCCTTGCTCAGTGTAAGTTATTCTCATGTGGTTGCAATATGCTTGCTGCAATTGCTTCCCTGCAATTAAAGATTTTTGTTTTCTTGATTTCTTTTGATAATTGTGGTGCTGAAATGGGGTTGGAGTGCACCATATATGTGTATCTATATAAACTATTTGCACAAGAAATGGCAAACTTTTTCAGTTTTAGCTTAATATCTGCTTCAAACGCCTCTACTTGGGAGCAAATTCTCCACAAGGCCACTTTATTCAGTGCTCAACATCTCCATATTTCGAATTTTAGTTGAATTACTCTTTAATTGCATGACATACTCTTTAATTGAATTTTTACTGTTAAAATGGAATGCTTGATGTGATTCCATTCAAACTCTTCCAGGGAGCCACACTTTTGGATCAGACTGTATGCATTACGCGATGGGGCCAAGATGCAGATGAATCAGAGTTTTGGAGTAGACCTTCATGGTCGCCCGACGATGGAAGTAGCTCAAACGTAAGCATCTCTCTCTTTATCTACGAGTAAACGAAAAACTACTAATCTCAACCTTCTATGATGAGAGATACGGCAAAAAAAAGAGAATTTTACGATCTTAAGGGTGCTTTTGGTATCCAAACAGGATAGAACAGGACAATATATAACAACCGTTCAGCGTTTGGTAAGACACAACTGGATAGGGTACATGAGATTTTCACCTCATACGACTCCTCGTTCAATTCTTTCGAAGTTATTGAACAGATAAAATGACCAACTTATCTCTAATGAGTTGTTCGTATATTTTGATTAATTACGTAATTGATTAACGTGGTAATAAAATGAATGTTTTTATAACAAAATATAAAGTCAGGATGTTTTTGTCAAGACAAAATTAAAATGACACAAAAATAAAAAGTTTTAATTAGTTTCCAGTATCATTTTATACTTTTTCAGTTTTATTCTTTTATCATTAACATTTAATAAATGACCTAAATTAATCAAAATATAGTAATTGTATAAAAATAATATCTTTAGGACAGTGAAATGGAAGTTTAAAGAGTATAAAGTACAATAAATAAAATTTAAAAAATGAAGAAAATGCAAGTTGGAAGGCATATTTGATGTTTTAGTTTGAGGTTATATCAGTAAAACAGGTTTGTTCCACATAAAAGTTCTGTCAAACATGAAATAGTGTTCCCTATTCTTATCTGTTCTCCTGTTCAGTGTACCAAACTCACCCTAAATGTTAGCCTGGGTTAAATGAAACTACAAATCTGATGTTATTCAATCCATTAATTATGCATATATGTATGTAGGTACAAGCGAACCAATACGCATACACAGCCGGGGAAGCGGTGACTCTGGCTCAGGACGTGGTGAAGACCATGTTAGCCAAAGGCTACGTTCTGGGCAAAGACGCTCTCGGCAAAGCCCAAGCGTTCGATGAGTCCCATCGAGTTTCAGCCAGCGCGGCCGCGAAAGTGGCCGAGTTGAGCGAGAGAATCGGGCTGACCGACAAGGTGTTTGCTGGATACGAAGCGGTTCGATCAGTGGACCAAAGGTACCACATATCCGACACCACGAAGTCGGTTGTATCGGCTACCGGAAGAACGGCGGCGGCTGCCGCTACCACGGTGGTTAACAGCAGTTACTTCTCGAAAGGCGCCCTTTGGATGTCGGATGCTCTGAATTGAGCTGCGAAAGCCGCTGCGGATCTCGGGACTAATGGTATTAGCAAATGAAAATTATAATTATAGTTTGTTGGTTTTTCTTAATATTTGCTGCAGATTAATTCTGTTGATTGAAGTTGAAGTTGAAAGTATTGTAGTATGTATAGCTGTCATACGTAGGTTTTATGCTTTGTAGCAAATAAAAGGGTTATCTTTACTTGCTATATTCACCTCTTTTTTGCTTTCCACTGGGTTCCTTGCCCCAATGAGCTGGACCACCATTTTGTTCATTATTCTTTTACATTTGTAACATTATTTGTAACCATAACAGTATATGGGGGAAGTAACTTGTTAACCTCAGGTTCGAATCTAGGAGCTTTCAGATTGTGGCCACTGGGGATAAACTCATGGCAGCACGCTTTAGCTGTCGGTGAACCTTGCCGGGATTAGTCAAGGTAAAGCCTTAGATACCCTTAAAAGATGTCGTAAAAAGTAAGAAATGAAGGTTTTAATAAAGCTATATATAAAAAATTGTGGGAAACAAAAGAAAAAAATGTTTTATCTTCTATGAATAATTAAAGGGAAACCCACTTAAATAGCTATTTTGTTTAATAGCTTGCTAATTATATGGATCAAATCTATAATTTGTTTAACGACTTGCTAATTACAGGGACTAAATCTGTAATTTACTCAGCCACTTGCATACTACAAGACCAAATTTGTAATTTAGTTCAACAAGTTACTAATTATAATTTACCAACTTGGTAAGGTAATGATTTTTTAGAAAGTGTGAGAAAGAAATGACTAATGGTTTAGTTAACAGTTGTTGAATGATTTGATCTAGAATGATTAAGTGATTAGAATGATCAAGAGACTCTTTTTATATAATCCAAAAGGAAATATGGTTGTTTGATAATTGTTGACTAAGACGTTAGATGGTTAAAAGAGATCCAAAATACAAAATCATCCAAAGGATTTTAAAACCATTAATAGACATGCTTTTTCTTTTTTTCATCAAACACGATTGATGATTCAAATGTTGCATCTTAATGAAATTGTTAAACTGTGTTTGTCAAAAATAAGCTAGCTTATAAGCTAGTACATGTTTGGATGGACCATAAGCTAGCTTATTGAAACNATTTTGGGAGATTTTTGTAGTTTTTTCCAATTATATTCTTATTAATATCAGTTATTATACCCCAAGATACCTCTTTTGGTCATTTTACATACTCGTAAGCTAGTTTTTGATAATCGTAATTTATTCATAAGTTAGTTTATCAACTATCCGCTAGCTTATTAGTCTAGCTAACTTATCCGCAATCAGCTACCTTATTACCTATCCACTAACTTATCAATATTAAGGCTATATTTAGCAAAAATAAGCTAGCTGATACGTCAGTCCATCCAAACATGTACCATAAGTTAGCTTATTGAAACACTAGTTGGAGTAGTTTTTTAGGAGTTTTTTTTCAATTATACCTTTATTAATATTAACTATTATAGCGCAAGATACCTTTTTTGGTCATTTTACATAGTTTTGGCTAGACATTTTATTTATGGGTAAGGATCATTGCACACTCCCCTCTAACCTATGAAATAACATATTTTCAAACTTCTAGGTAGCTTTTGTCATAAATGAGTTAACATGACATATTTTCAAACTTATAGTAGCTTTTGACTGTTATTATAGGTACAAGAAGGTGCCCTTAACAACATTATTTATTTACAAGCTAGCTTATCAGCTACTAGCTAGCTTATTAGTCAGTTAGTTAGGCTAGCCAAACAAATCCTAGTGAAAATAAAAAGAGCAATTATATTTCCTTTTACATTTTTAACTATTTATCCTCTTACTCACTTGGTTATTTGATATGATATGTGTGTAATGCATTAATTCTCTTTTTTTATTTTTCTTTTCTAAATTTTAATATTTGTCAAATAATCAAGTAAGTAGGAGGATGGGTAGGTTAAAAAATACGATAGGAAAGGGTAGGAATCGAAGGTGGGGGCCACAAGAAGGAAACTAATCAACGGCGATGCCGACATCTTACTTTCACTTTCCGCCGATCCAAAGCAACGTATCCCTCCCTTCCCTCTCCGGCGGCCATTGTTGACCGCCTTTGAAGAAGTGTCGGTCACTTCCTCCAATCTCTACGTCTTCTTCCTTCTTTCATCGCCCCTGCCGCTAAAAGTCAACCATATTTCTCATCAGGTTTCAATCCAACTCCAGATCTATCTCCATTCTCCATTGCTGAATCTGTAATGCCTGATCTCTGTATTCCACTCTGATTTTTCTGTCAAATTTTGAGGGCTATGGATCCGGTCTCGATCCGCGTGCCTTACAAAAACCTCAAGCATAATGCCGATGCGGAGGTTGAAATGATGAGTCTCCAGGAGGAGCGCATCGAATCCGATAATTCCAATGGTTTTCCTTCACCACAAGGATCGCCGACGGAGAATTGTAGCTTGATTACGTTGATCTTGAGCTGTACCGTGGCCGCCGGTGTTCAATTTGGTTGGGCCTTGCAGCTGTCGCTTCTTACTCCTTATATCCAGGTTTTTGTTCTCTTTCGATTTGAACTTCTTAATCAATAGCAAGTCTTAGTGAATAACTGAATATCGATATCTGGATATATGTCGTCTATGCGTTTACCAAATTTGGAGCAAGTGCAATTGGTGTAAATATAGGTTTGGTGATGAGGTGATTCCTTGTAGGTTGAGGATTTTTAATTTTCCTGATCCTTTCCTGATTGAGAAATAACTGTTTAAATAGGGATTTCGTGGTTGGTAAATTCATTGTTTTCTATGCTTAAACTGCAGTTTTGTGATAGTACACTGCTTGATGAAGTCACTATTTTGATAACTTTTAAGAGATGAGATTGGTTGGAACTTGATATTCATGTTTGGAAATAGAGGCTTGACATATGCCCATATGATGACAACGTGATTTTTGAATTGGAACTTAGAAAGAGTATTTATTTATGGAAGTGATATACTCATAGGATAGGAAGACAGCATGTTCTGCCTAACATATGCATTGCCACAACTTCTACTGGAAATTAGATACACATATACGTCGTCCCTTTCTCTCCTGTCTAAATCTTAGTGCAAGAGATGGGATCTTGCTATTATGTGTAACTTGTTTTTCCATTGTGCAATTAGAGTGTATCTTCACGTGGAATCTCAATTTCATAGTGTGAAGTTGGATGGTGGTTGATATTAATCAATTAGTTTCAGATACATTTTGAAATTTGAATTTGCTTCGTATAGTTCCTAGCTGGGCTGTATTGCTATGGCTTATTGAAGCATTCATACGAGAGAATCATGTTGGATGTAAAAAGGGAGATCCTGATGTGTTAAGGCTCCTAGGGTTTGTGCAGGCTAGGGAACATAGTTGCTAAAGGGGGACAAGGCACAAATCTTATTGACGCGCAACTTGGGTTCTTTGCCCTCTTTAAGGCCCATGGTGTTGCTGAGGCATGTGTTGGCTTTGAGACGCAAATTGCTTTTTTGCTCTTTATATGAATTATAAAATATTTTATATTGCACCTTTTTGTTTGAATTAAGATTTCTATTGTAAATGTAGTATCTGCTTCAAAAGAACTAAATAATAGCAGAGAACATTAAACATAGTTTTAAGTTTTAACTGACATAGTGAAATGCCATGTGAAAGAAGAAATAAACGATTGAACAATCACTTATACCTTTGCTCTACCTTGGATATGCCTCTTCATTCCTTCGCTTTTTTAATGTATCAAAAGATTCTCCTTTAGAAAAAAGATTTACAAAAAAGATTGAACAATCATTTATTAATTTGTACTCTTTTGTCCCATAATGAACACAATTACTTTCTTTTTGGGATGTCTCCAACTAAATACTAAATACTCTTCTTGGCACAGTTTCCATACATAAACCTTTTTACTCACTGGTCATTTTAGAAAGAAAAAAAACACTAATAATTTGATCCGCAAGATTTTTTTATTTTGTCATTATTGAGGGGCGTCTTATATATTTGACTAATAGATCAAATCACCAAAAGGACAGTGGGAGTGATATTTCATTTGACCGACTTATATTTTATGATATGTTGTTAACCTTGATGGTAACTGATATTAATGATGCTTTAATAAATTCAATATTTGAAATACTTATATTTTCAGTTCCTCTTTTTTGTTTTTTTTTTAAATAATTTTTCTGGTGGTTGAAGTTTTTATTGACACTGGCTTTTTGTTGGATGCAGACACTTGGAATTGGGCATGCATTCTCTTCGTTCATCTGGCTTTGTGGTCCTATTACAGGTCTTGTGGTAAGTTACGATACTAATTGTTAAGACTTCTGAATCATCATACTGCTCTATGAAGTTTCTTCTGTAAACATTTGCTGGCCTATAAATGATCTACAAGTAAATGTACCAATATCACCTCACTTGCTTACTTTGGTAACTGCTGCATTCTTGGGTGGCCACACATTTACCTTGGCATTTGCATTTATGCTGCACTCATTGTTATAACAGTTATACTTTTCAAGTCCCTTCTTTGGCGTTGATATGAGGTCTTGGCTGTTGCAGGTCATTATAAAGTGATCATTATTGATACCCCAGTTGTTCTTTTATTGCCTTTTGTTCATTCCACTTATAAATTTGTTTGAGGCCTCTATGTGCTCTTTTACAATTAGATTACTTCTTTGTTTCCCCCCCTTTTTCTGAGTTTGTTTGCATTTAAGTATGTGAGCACTACTTTATTAGGAGGATCAGAGTTTCAAGGACAGTATGCATCTTAGAACCTGCATTGAAATAAATATGTTAGTGTGTTTGTACTTCATCTATAGGCATGCATTTGTTGATATTGGCGTGTTTGTACTTCATACGTATACTACAATATCATCCAGTCATTATATGTCATATGGTTCAATGGATAGGACATGTATCTTGTCATGTTTCTCAAAGAGTGAATTACATGAATCACTCCTCGACTTATTTCCATTTGACACGTATCATCCCTAGAGAGTAAGTACACCTATTTGGGTTCTCATGATGACTATATTGTATCAATTGCGTCCCTACGTTAGATATCTGTTAAGTTCTGCTATTAAGTTGGTCATTTGCTTTTGTTACAATGACTAAATAGGTATTCCATTCTTCTTATTGCAAACAAGTTATCGTTGCTTTTATTGCTTTTTCATTTTTATTTCTTGACCAAGTATGATCTAGTTCTCCTCTTCCTCTCCTCTGCTCTTTTCATCTTTTTCCCTAACAACAAACATATATAAAGAGCATATACACATATAAATACATTGATACAAGTTTATTATAGACAAGTCAAATGAATTTTTATTTTTGATTTTGATTTCTATTTGAATATACAATTACTATTTTGATGTGCTCTCTCTGTGTGTGGATATATGTTTTATGGATCTATATATGTGTAGGTGTGTGCGGGTGTACATATGTGGCTCTATATATTAATATTTGTGCGTGTATGGTTTTGAATTTTGATATTGATTATGATGTCTGATTTTGATTCTTATATATATTTTCATATACATAACATCCAGATTTTCTAGTGCTGTTTGTAGGGGCATATATACACATGTGCGTATAGGTGTGTGTGGGGCTGTATATGTAGGTCCATATATGTGTCTTTGTGTACGATTTTGTAATTTTCAATTTGTATGTGTATCTCTGTATGTGTGTTCATATCTGTGCATGGGTGCATGGGATGAGGCGTATGGAGGTAGGTTGTGGTGGTGCATGTATTGGAGAAATAGAACAAAAGGGAAGAGAGAGGAAAAAGGTGTTAAAAACTATGGAAATGAAGAAGCTGGAAGAGAAACAAAAAAACTAGCCCAAAATGATAATTCTACTTTTATTTTTATGGCATGTGCTAACACCTGGTTTAGACATATGACGGACAGAGTGGTACAAATTAGTCATCATGAAGGGGTGGGGTGAAGTGGGTGGGGATGGGGTTCAGGACATTAAAATTTTAATGGGCTGCTCTTGGTCTGTTGGTCATAATCCATCTATTCAGATGAGTTGCATCATGATTAATGGTTGATCCATTAGCTATGAGTCAGATCATGAGCCATGTAGTGGAGTCATCGGTCAAATCAGATCATTAACCGATTCAATTCAAACCTGATCCATTGACAGACATAAGCAGCTCAATCCTATGCTCAGATTCCTCTGTGATTCTGTCCAATCTGTGCTTTTGGGAACGCCTGTGTCATATGCAAACAATCAAAGTTGAATAGTTACATGAAGATGGTGCTACCAATTGGATTATACTTTTTTCGTCTTCTCCATTTGTCTTGCAATTTATTATTATGGTAATGAAGAACAACCAAGAAAAACGAAGAGATGCTGACATACTGTTGTGAGAAGATGTGATGGATGTTGTATGTGAGAGAGAAGAGATAGATAGATAGAGATGGAATATCAAATAACAAACAACTGATGCGTGGCATACATGACATTTATGCTTAGATCAGAGACAGGAAACTGAAACTGGGTTCAGATAAGGGAAAGGAAATTTAAGGTTCTGTGGCTTACTTTTTTCTGTTAGAATTTTGTGCAAGTTTGACAAGAATTTATTGGTTATTCCAGGCATTTCCTTTGTTCTTTTTTGCTTGCATGGATGGATAGGTGGTGGTTACTGATTCTTTTTGTAAATTAACGTCATATTATTGTATGTATTTCAGGTTCAACCTTGTGTTGGTATTTGGAGTGATAGATGCTCTTCAAAATATGGGAGAAGGCGACCATTTATTTTGGTTGGATCTCTCATGATATCCATTGCTGTGAGCATTACTACATTACAGCAATCTGTGTTTTTAGCTTTTATTCTTTACTGTATTTTGGATCCACTAAACTACAGTTTGCACTTTAGGTGATAACTATCGGGTTTTCTGCAGACATTGGATACTTGATTGGAGATACAAAGGAACATTGCAGGTTTCTACTTGCTTCTTTATATCCTTCTTTATATCTCATTATAGTTAGTTGTATAACCAAGTTACATCATGCAGCACATTCAAAGGTACACGGACAAGGGCTGCTTTTGTCTTCATCATAGGTTTCTGGATGCTGGATCTTGCTAATAACACTGTTCAGGTAAGGATTTCTAAACACGTTTGTGTCTGTTTATAAGTTATAACTTGACTAGAGTGTTTTAAGTTTTCACATCTATGTCCAAATAATGATTTTAACAATTGTAGGGCCCTGCTCGAGCTCTCCTGGCTGATTTAGCAGGTGGGTGACCAAGTTTCCCTTTTGTGAGATCTTGATGTTTATGTCTTTAGAAATGCTAAGATTAAAGTTTACTGGATAGGCCCTGATCAGAGAAACTCAGCAAATGCTATATTCTGCTCGTGGATGGCGATTGGAAACATTTTAGGGTTTTTATCTGGTTCTAGTGGAAATTGGCACAGGTAAATCATCTATAAACAACTATTTGAACACAGTGGAACATCTATAAGAAAAGTCCCCTTTTATAGTGTATTGAAATCGGGATAAAAATGTTCAATGGCAATTCATTTTGTTACTTCAAATGTGGTCATTCTTATACTAATAAATTCAGACACCTATTCAGGAGCAAATATTAGCAGTTCAACTTGAATTTTATTTTCTAAGTTTTTTTGCCAAGTTGTGTTAGATTTTTCTCACATAGTCATTTGGACACTCTCCATGGCAGATGGTTTCCTTTCTTGACAAATAGAGCTTGTTGTGAGGCATGTGGAAATTTAAAGGCGGCTTTTTTAGTTGCAGTGGTGAGTTTTCGATAATAGCTGATGCATCTATAAAATTGTGAAGCTTGGCTGTATGCCTTTTAGTTTAGAAATTAGGTTTCCCATAATTTTACATGGTTCCGTTGTTACCATTGGTGCTATAGAAATATGAGGGATCTTGTTTTAGACCTTGTCTTCTTTATAAGAGTTATACTCCCTCTATCCCATGAAAGTCCAGCATTTTATTTTACTGGTTGTCCCATGACAATTGCAATATTTTTTCTTGGAAGGGTTTCATTATCATATTACAATTACATGTTTGTCTATTGTCGTAATTACAAGTAAATTTATGGTAATTATTTTATATATTCCAGTATTTTATCTAATGTTAAAGAGCATCTTAGATATTCCACAGATAGTATTACGATTTACTTAAATTATGTGGCAAGCCAACTCTTGTGTTTTTCATTGACCAGTGGAGTCGTATCTGTTATCTTATCTTATTAAGTTATTGGTTCGGAATAGGCATTGGTGATATTTGTGATCCTCTAGTGTTGTGCTTCTAGTTTGGTGAACCAGAAAATTCTATTGAAACTTAATAGATGTCAATAAATTGACAGGTTGCCTTCTAGATGCTGCTATAATATATTTTTGGGGATGGTATTATTGGGAATTAGCTGGGCTGTGTTCATCTTTGCTATTTTTTTTGGGATAACTCCATGATATGCTACATATTAACAAATTGCTGGTGTGTTCACAGATTTTTCTTACTTTCTGCACATTGATGACACTTTACTTCGCAAAGGAGGTCCCATTAGCACCAAAGCAGCATCACAGATTATCGGACTCTGCTCCTCTTTTGGATGACTCTCAGCAGGCTGGGCCCGACAATTCAGAATCAAAAGCTCTGACAAATTTGGTTGATCACAAAGTTGGCAAACCAGCTGAAGGTGCTTTTAATATGAATACAAGTACAACAAACATAAACACTACAGTTGAGGAAGATCAAGTTGAAACTTTTAACAATAGTCCTGGAGCAGTCTTGGTCAACTTGTTGACCAGCTTAAGGCATTTACCAGTAGGGATGCATTCAGTGCTTATTGTAATGGCTCTTACATGGGTAAGTCTGATGCCTGTAAGCTAGATTCTGTTGGTGTGTTAATTACGTATACAATTTTCTGCTTTTATTTACCTCTACATTCACATGTGCAGTTATCGTGGTTTCCCTTTTTCCTTTTTGATACGGATTGGATGGGCAGGGAGGTTTATCACGGCGACCCAAAAGGGGATGCTGCTGAAATTCGAGCTTATGATCAAGGTGTCCGAGAAGGTGCATTTGGTTTGCTATTGAATTCAGTAAGAACACAAAATTGAGCATCAACGGTCTTGCTTTTTCTAGATAGCCACCAATTCAAATCTTGAAATGGAGATTTTAAACTGTTACATAGTTTCATATACCTTTGTTTAATTATGTCCTATTTGTCGGTTTTAGGTCTTAATCACTGCTGCATTTTTTAAGGACTTCTTTTTTGTCATGCTGCTATTTGTCTAACCATATCATGCAAATCTTTTGGGCAGGTTGTTCTTGGTATCAGTTCTTTCCTCATTGAACCAATGTGTCAATGGCTCGGTTCAAGATTAGTGTGGGCATTGAGCAACTTTGTTGTGTTTGCGTGCATGGCTGGCACTGCTATCATTACCTTAATTTCCGTCAGACAATCTCAAGGAACCGAACGCATAGTTGGAGAAAACGAGTCAATCAAGAATGCGTCCTTGGTTATTTTTGCGATTCTTGGCATGCCCCTTGCTGTAAGTACTCCAATATCACAAATGAATCGAATCCGCTTCTTATGCTCATCTCGTCTATATTTGTAATGTCTTGGCGACTTCGCATATAATGAAATTGTTGGCGATTTTGTTGTCATCATGCATTTTGGTGTAGTTGGGATTCTTGGAATAGAAAAGGTTTATAGTTAAGCTCTCAAAGCAAGTTAGGTGGTGTGGAGTGCATGCTTGCATAATTCAAGTTTCTCTTCATAATTCTGCTGCACAAGTTTCTCATATGTGTTACGTTGTCTCTGTTGCAGATCACTTATAGTGTTCCCTTCTCTGTCACGGCAGAATTGACCGCTGATACAGGAGGTGGCCAGGGTTTGTGCTGAATCTTTCTGTAGATTGTCTTGTTTTTCCTCCCATTGTTATCTATTAATGCAGCTTAACGTGTGCTTGTTCTGCTTGTTTGTTGTTGCATTCAGGATTGGCAATCGGAGTACTAAATCTTGCAATTGTTGTACCTCAGGTAGTTCCATTGTTTCTTATTGGTTGTTTTCTTTTTGCAACTACACTGTGCTATAAAATATAAATTGCATACATCTCTTGCATAATTTCAAAGAGGCATCCTCCATTCTTTTACTTCTTATTAGTGCTTTGTTCTATTTGGACATCATGAAACAAACCACTTAATTGCCAAAAAAAGGCATCTACCAAAGACTTGGGGTGTGAGTAGGAGTTGTCATTCATGCAGTAGATGCCTAGTCGGTTTTAGAGATGCACAAAAGATCCCAAAGAGACTGTACAAAATTCTGGGCCTAGTAAGCCCAAAAGATTCATTACCGAAAAGCCCAGCCTAGCAAGTCCGAACCCAGGCCTTAAAGCTCGATGAGACCAGTTTTCACACTCAAGCCCAAAAGCTTCGATTCAAAAAGATTTGGTACAAAAAAGCCCGATCATGCCTATTTTCACAAGCAAATCTCGACTTGGGCTGGATTTTTTTGCTTACTAAAAAGGGGCTTGGAAGGCCTGGCCATGTGCATCTTTAGTCGATTTGCTCCTATATCCTTGAATGAAATTAAGGGGCTATTTAATAAAAAATTGGGCAAGTATTAAATGAGATGAGATGCCCTAACCGGGCAGGTAAGCCCTTCCAATATTACCGGGTCAGCAATATTTATTGGTCAAGAGGGTGTTGGTAAACAACATTATCTCTTACTCCATTAGCACTACTTATCCGGTAAGAGGCAATTAGCACTTGGGGTTGTCTACTTAACACTTACCACCACTTACCCAGCAAGAGATGATGGTCTTTTCCAACAATCTTACCGTGCCAATTTGCTAACCTAGAATCTTACCTCACTTACCTGGTTAGTGCTTATGGTATTTTGATGATTGAGAATCTTACCTGGTAAAGTAAGCGAGGATGGTGACCCTTTACCCAATTTATGTTGGTAATTGTTCCAACTTTGATGTACAGATGGTTGTGTCCCTTGGTGCTGGCCCGTGGGACGCTTTATTTGGTGGAGGAAACGTACCAGCATTTGTTCTTGCTTCGTTAAGTGCCCTCGCTGCTGGTATATTTGCTGCTATAAAGCTTCCAACTCTCTCCAGCAATCCTTACAAACCAACCGGTTTTCATTTCGGGTGATGTGCTTCCTTCCTTCCCATCGATAGCTACCAACTTGTACATTATTAGCCTGGCATGACCAGAACGTACAAGGTTTTTTGCAGCCGTTCTTCAACTTTCACCATAAAAAAACATCCTGCAGATTTGATGTCGAGATGAGTTCTTTTTTTTTTTCATACTTGGGTTTGTACCTTACACACATACGAGTACTGTATATCGTTTATAGTCAGAAAAAAGCATAGTTTAGCGTAGGGATAACCAATCATCGATGTTTTTGGACATTTTTTGATCATCATGTAATCTATAATCAACATTATATTCTTTTCTTATTCTCTGTTTTGTGAAATGTTGTGATTTGATGTTGGTGGACTCATGATCAGGAGGAGGCTAATGTGCAAGAATACAATTGTAGCAACTTTGATATTTTGATAATCTTGGTGGTTTGTGGGTAGTTATAAGATTCGTAAGTTCGTAATTTGTGGATCTAAGCTAAAAGACAAAAAAAAAAAAAATTGGTCAATTTTCTTAAAAAATTGTTTCACCTAGATCCATAATTTGCCGTAAAAAAGATTATTTCAAAGAAAACTGATTAGATCTTTTTTTTTGTCTTTTGGCTAGATCTGCAAATTATGGACCTGGATATTGCGACATAGTCACGTAGTGACATTCGGGTAAAATATGAGAGATAAATAACTAGGAGATCAGTTTAGAGGTGTAAAATGATTGTTTGAGTTGCCGTTTACGGTTTAACAAATGCTTATTAAGCACGTGTTTTACTCTCACTTACCTTAACGTGTAACGTTCTCGTCCATTGAAAATGATTATCGGTAAGCATCTTAAATCTAACAAAAGCTTTCTCTCACTTATATGATAAGATTCTCGATCTTTGTTATGTCTTTTACCGAAAAAAATTCTCAGTAATTTTCATGCTCGATAAATAAGGAACGTATGGGTTGGTCTAAAAACTGATCCAATTGAGTTTCCCCAATTTTTTTAATTGGATTACAAGTTGCCACGTGTCCTCTTCTCACCATCTCCAACTTCAAACTCTTCATAACTGTCCACCTCCCAATCTTCAAACGGATAAAACCACCACCACTACCACCATGGCAACCGCCGCCACCGCCACCACCATC
>LUCG01307153.1:0-11889 GCA_001633085.1 Carthamus tinctorius
ATTGACTATACAGAGACCTTCAGTCCAGTGGTAAAATCCAACACTATCCGTGTTGTTCTATCTGTCGCGGTTACCAACCAGTAGTCTCTAAGACAGTTGGATGTCCAGAATGCCTTTCTACATGGCAATTTGAAGGAAATCTCATATCTACGACAACCCCCAAGGCTTCGTTGATCCACACAAGCCAAATCATGTGTCCCTACTTCACAAGTCTTTGTACGGTCTCAAACAGGCACTGAGAGCTTGGTTTCAATGGCTCTCTTCAGCTCTGATCTCTCTTGGTTTTCAAGGTTCCAAAATAGACCCCTATTTATTTATTTACTCGACTCATGGCACGGTTATGTATATGCTCGTATATGTCGATGACATTATTTTGATCGACAACAACAATAAAGCAATCGTTCACGTTGTTCATCGCCTAAGCTGGTCATTTCTCGTCCAAGATATGGGGCCTTTATCTTATTTTCTGGGAATTGAGGTTGTACGTAAAGCTTCTGATATCATTCTCTCTCAACGGAAATAGATAAATGAGTTGTTGACCCGAGCCAACCTCTCTCACTCAAAGCCAGTTCTGTCGTCGCAACCAGCGTAACCCTGTCTCTTAGTGACAGCGCTCTTTTTGATGATCCGGTTAAATATAGACAAATGGTAGGCGCATTACAGTATGTCACGTTATCACGACCTGATATTACTTTTGCAGTTAACAAAGTATGTCAGTTTATGCACTCACCCACTACGAATCATTGGTCCGCCGTCAAACGTATCCTACGATATCTACACGATACGGTGAATCATGGTCTTTTAATCTCTCGATCATCATCCTCTGTGTTGCATGCTTATACTGATGTTGCGTTCAACTCCCTGAGTGCCTTTTCTGATGCGGATTGGGCTGGCTGCCCAAATGACCGTGGATCCACGGGTGGTTATGCGATGTACCTTGGATCTAACCTTGTTTCGTGGTCTGCTAGAAAACAGAAGACTGTATCCCGGTCTTCTACAGAATCGGAATACAAGGCATTAGCAGATACAGTTGCTGAATTAACGTGGCTTGAAACTCTGTTACGAGAACTTCGGGTTCCAATGAAATCGGTTCCAACTCTATGGTGTGACAATTTGGGAGCCACATATCTCTCTGCTAATCTTGTCTTTCATGCACACACAAAGCATGTAAGTTGATTTTCACTTCGTTCGAGAAAAAGTTGCACAGGGAAAACTGTCCATTCAATTCATTTCAACACATGATCAGATAGCCAATGTCTCACAAAGCCATTGTCGTTTGAGCGCTTTCTTTTTTTGAAGTCCAAGCTAAGAGTCGATTCCCGTCCTTAGCATGAGGGGGAATATTAGACAAATATGTAAAGCATATTAGACAAATATGTAAAGCATATTATTAGAGGGTGTAGCGTGTAAATATTTTCACTCTATATACCCATGTATTCTATCAATATCAATACAATAACACAAGAGATCTTTTACCAAGTTCAACTATTGGCGGCTTGGACTTAAGTTAATTTTTTATAGCTTGGTAATAAACTCATAGCTAAAATAACATATCAAAACTTAATGACACTTGGGATTATAATGCCCTGTGCGACTGCACGTGCTGCACATAGCCAGGGTCGACCCTACATGTAAGACTCCTCAACTCCATCTCAAAAAAGTTCGTTTTCCTTAACCAACAAAATTTATTTAAAGAAACCTCAAATGCTAAAAAAATCAAAACAGTGAAATCTACCATGTTGAAATTACCATCGATGCCTAACTAGCTCACAATCATCATCTATTACCAGTTTTAAGTTACCCTGATCAAATCGCATATAAAAAAAAACTTCCCTTATAACGAGACAGGCCTTCCTCGATAAATGGCCTACTACCCCGATGGGCATCGACAAGGACTTTGCCCCCCTCCAGTCTAACATCTTCAGCAGCTAATCCTGGAATGTACAAATGTGTTTTCCTCAATGTGTCTCACCTATGGGATTGAGCATTTCATATCATTGTCGTTCGTCCTCCACCATTTGGGAAAGCCTTCACGGCATCGGGTGCGGCTTCTTGAGCCCCCGTTTCTACAACAATTTCGGATAGGTCAATGTTGTTGAAGTTGGTGATAGGAGAATCAGAAGGGGGTGGGGTAGGGTGGAGGTGGAAGAGAACCGGCTTATGATCGTCGGGGATGTCACCGAAGGACGCCGAAAAAGATTGAGCAACATTGGAGAAGAAACGAATTTGTTCATCATAAAAGCTGGAGGATTTTTAGTGTTTATAGTGTTCGAGTATGATTAGAAAGAGGGTCTGCTATATAGGTGATTAGAAAGAGGGTCTACTATATAGGAACACATCCTGTTGTAGGCCAAGAATGTTGCATTCTAAAGTGATATGAAGATGATAAAATTAGAAATACCAAAAGACCAAAACTTATTCTCTGTCAACTCATTGGCTAAAAAGATAAAATTAAGAAACAATTTCATCCATAAGAAAAATATCATACCATCATAGTATATATGAAAGAAAATGTGTTATCGATCAATGGATGATGGTAATGGTGACTCGATCGAACAGAGAAGAATTGTGTTATCGCTTCAATGATTTTTCCCGCTCATAGGGTAGGGCAAAAGTTAGACGAGGGGCGATGGCAACTGGAAGCCGTCAATTTTGAGGGTTAAGTGGGGTAAAAGTCGATTAAGGTTAAAGTGGTAAACGATAACCTGCTAAGCAAGTAAACCTTGGGTTTATTGGAAAAAAGTTGAAAGTTCAATGATTTAATTGGTAAAAATTAAAAAATGTTGGTAAAATTGGAAAAAAGTGAATAGTATGTTGGCAAAAATGGTAATTTTCTCATCTATTGGATGGTACATTGTAGAATATTGCTATATATAGCATGTAGTGGTAGTGACTATGTATACGCAAAATTCTTCACACACATACCGAGTATTGTACACACATTGTAAGAGAGAGAATTCATGAGATTTTACACACACCGGTACGTGTTATTGGTGTGTTCTTCATTGTAACTCACTTATTCATATTCATACAAGACAATGATGAAGGCTACAATTCTTTGTTTTTGTTATTGATTCTAGTTACTATTTCATCCATATATTGAACTAATTGTGCTTCCGTTATTCTATCTTTTGTTCAATTATTAACTAAACATTCATAACAAATGGAACAAAAATTGGTATCAGAGCAGTGTTAATTTGTCAATAATCAATAGATGATCTACTCTGTGTTGTTTCTTTACTATTTGCAAAGATTTTTTGTTTTCTGTTTTGGTCCCTACATTTTAAAAATTACAATTTCGCATTATGGTATGCAAAAACGACTGGAGTAGGTACCTCCCTCTAACAACTTTTAGAAAACCCCGTTAAATAGGGGGTGGTTTAGTTTTTTCTAGGTTTCTTTTATTTTTGTGTTAAAGATAAATCTATTTAATACGTTTTATGTTAAATTAGTGAGTAAACAACTCCAGTAACTCACCTAGTTGCCATATGTTTGAACCACCACCATTCCAAATCGGGAAAACAAAGTATATACATTAAAAACTTAAATCCACATAAATATTCAGTATTTTAGTAACACCAAAAAAATTGTACAAGAAGATCTTTATGATTGATAACTGATTGTGATACAAAACGGATGCAAAAAAAACCCTAAAACCCATCCCTATAATCAAAACCTAAATTAAAATTCCTAAAACTAAAACCCACATTTTGTTGTGAGATCAATTCTTTATTCTCCAGCAAAAGTTGTTTGTAAAACCCAAACCTATATTTTGTGCAAGAAAATAGAATCCTTAAATTCAAACCCAAAATGAAATCAAAACACAAACACAAAATTTGAACCTGAAACAAAATTAAATCCCATGTTTATCCTATAACCAGATTTTAAACCCTTATTGGCAGAGTTGAAGTACCCATAATTGAAACTCTAAAGCTAAAAGTTTGAAATCGAAATTTTGGGCGTGCATCATAATTGTGGAGTGAGGAGCTTTGATCATTAGAGCTCAAATTCAAACCCTGGTCAGAGATCTGAGTGGTGCTCGGTTGCTGAAGATGGCAATTTTGGGAGGTTAGTTATGAAGATATTGTAGGTTAAAGGAAGAAAAAAATGTAACACCTAGAATTTTGGGCAGATAATGTACCATCTTTTATTTTTGTGACTTGGAATCTTACTCGAGGCTTTGAAGCATTGAAGACACTAAACTCATTCGAGGCTACANGTGGAACGGGGTAGAAAACCTGAAAACTCATCTTCGGTGCAACTTAGGAAACATTGCCCGCCATTGTGAGAGAGTGTCACTATCTCATGGCATAGTCGCGGGAAGGAGAGGGGTCATGGTACACCAGCGGAGATTGTGTCCGCGATTGTGACAGGATATCACTATTGCGAGGCTCTCTCGGGAATAATTGATCAGGCTCGGAATAGTCCAGGTGATTGTGCCTATGATCGTGTCGTTTGGAAAGGTCACCAACGAGATCCAACCTTCTTAAATCTTCCACAATCCGATTTTCTTATTGTGTTATTCACTTGAGGCTTTGGCTAGACGATTTTCTCTCACGAGTTGGTGAGTTCTCTTCCCCACTTAACTCTTTCTTCATTAAATTCTTCTAGCTACCTTCTCTTAAGTTCCAAGCTCAAAGTAGATAAGGTTTCAAGTTTCACACCTCAAGGGTCTTCATCTTCCTCCTAAAAAATATTGGTTTTTAGGTTTTAAAACTAGAAATCAAGAAGGTGCGTTGATATTATCTTCTAAAACTTTATACATGTTAAAATCTTACATTTTGGACTCGTAAATATCCTCTTTTTTACGTTTTCTTATGTGTATGATTTTGACCTAACTTGGTATTTTGGGGATTTTAGGGTTTTTACCATTTCTTGAACATGATGAGATATTTCTTACAGGATTGGTTAAATGTGACGTAGTTCACATATTTGTGGTTAAAAAATGAAAAGGGAACCGTTATGGTCCCATTTAGGGTATTCACCCTATTTTGAGGGGTTTTGAATATTACTTGAAGTTTTGATGAATGTAGTAGGAATAACGGTTTTCATGAGTAAATGATGCTATGTTAATGTTTTGATGAAACCTTGGAACCAAATGGTTATTTTTCCCTAATCTTGATTTATAATGGTAAAAATGAATGACTCTACTTTATTACCTTGGCTCTTAAATCGTTAAATATTTCCATGGATTATACATGTTCATAGGTAAGAAAATCATTAATGGTATTAAGGTAGCATTTGAGATGGTCATTGATGTTTCATTTGAGATAGTAGTTGGTTTGGTGGTCTAAGGGGATGCATAGGAGAATGGGAATGGTAAAGGGGAGGGGGTATATATTAATTAAGTTACAATTTTGGTCCCTCTAATTCATTAATTAATTTACAATTTTGATCCCTTCAATTTACATATTTATTTATTTTTTAAAGAAAAATATAATTAGAAGTAGAAAGAGACCAAAATAACCCTCGGGTTCTTCTAACAGTTGTTAAAGCGGGGACCAAATGCGATCGTTTGTGCATACTTCAATGGTAAAATTGTAATTTTTTTAAACTATAGGGACCAAAAGTATTATAAACAACAAACCATGGGGACCAAATTTGTTGTTTACTCTAAAATAATACTACAATTTGAGAAAAGGTAAAAGCCTCAACAACTACCATTAAGCCGCTACCAAACACCCATCTTGAGCTGATCGAATAAGTTCAATACCATATTAAGCCAAAGTAAGCCACTACCAAACAGACGCTAAATGTGTATTATTGATAGAGAGAGACAAAAAAAGAAAATGATTGCAAACCATAATGACCAAAAAGTAATTTCCAAAGACCGATGATGAAAATAGTTATAAATAACAAATCACGAGGATGAAAATCATACTTTACTCTAAAGCAAAAATCAATTCAAAACTTGGCCCCGTAAAAATATAGGGTTGAGTTTCGATGAGAATTTAACGTGAGAAATGGTTATCAACAGTTCCATGTATATTAAGATGAGATGCACCAGATTGATTCTCTATCTAAAACACAATTCAGAGAAGAACATGAGATTAAAAAGAAATCAAATGCTTTACATTTACATAAGTTTAACCTTTTTCTCATAAAAGAAAATGTAAAACTTTTGGGGCTAAATCGTGAAAAATAAGGCAATAGTATGGTTTGTCACTGATCGGCAAATGAAACTCCGAGGCGCCGCCGCCCTGGAAGCTTTCAGATCCTCTGCTCTCGTTTCATGGAGATCCGTATGCCTTCATTCTCTCTCCCTTCCTTCTGCTCTCTTTCTTTTCATCATCTATAACCACCATACTTTATCTATATGCATGCAGACTGGTAAGCTGCAGCAGACCATCGGTGGCTGTATCGAGAAGACAGGGACGACACTTCATTCCGGCAAACAGTCTACCGTCAGGATTTGGCCGGAGTTATCCGGTAAAGGAAGGTACTTCGATTTCTGCTCCCGTTTAATTCCTGCTTCAATTGATTTTGCTCAAGAATCGCCCCTCTGTACCACGCTTCGTAAGAATGGGCACACTGTTCGAACCGTTGAGCATTTGCTATCGGCTTTGGAGGGAACAGGCGTCGATAATTGTCGAATCGAGGTTTTGAACTCTGATCATCATGATGATCCATCGGCCGAGGTATGTATGAATGATTAGGAAACAAACGGAGCTAATTTCTGATTTTAACCTTTATGTTAGATTGATTGTGTGGTTAATTGATTATTAGGTTCCCATTTTTGATGGATCAGCTAGGGAATGGGTGGAAGCTATTGAGAAAGTTGGGGTGACAGTTGCTGTGGATTGCAATGGCAGAAGTTGTGATAAACTAGCACCCTATCTTACTCAACCTGTTATTGTGTCAAAAGGAGATTCTGTTATCTCAGCATTCCCTTCTAAGGAAATCAATATCAGTTATGGAATCAGTTTTCCACAGGTAAACCTTTCTTTCATCATATCTCTAGCACATTGACTTGCTGTAGGATTTCGACAAAGACCTTGTCTGTTATTGTTGATTTGTTTCCTTTTGTTTCGGTGCATACATTATGTTATTAAGAGTCATAAAACTTGAGTATGTTAATTGTTTTCCTCAATTTCTAATCAATGCTTAATTGTTTTATCCAATTGCTAATCAATGGTTAATTGTTTTTCCCAATTTCTAATGGATGCTTAAACATTTTTGAGTAAATGCTGAATCATGTTTACATAAACCATGTGTCTGTGTATGTGCCATCACGGTTTAGCTATAGCACCTTGTGTGATTGAATGCATCCACCTCTAATTAGGGTGTGTTTGGTAAGTTGACAGGACTGGGCAAAACTAGATGGGCAAGAGTGAGGGAGGCGGGTGAAAGAATAGTGAAGGGTTTTAGGGTTTTAATTTGACATGGGTAGTATAGTAATTTAGCAATCTTGTCCAGTCTCCTTATTTTTGTTCTATCTATATTGGTTTTTGTCCCAATATGTCGAGCCAAAAATGGGACAATAAGTTTTTGTTATTTCCTATTCCATCATGTCCCACATACAAAACACACCCGTAGGATGACAAGCTGACTGAGGGTTGATGCATGATTCATATATGTTCAAATTTTGTTTTATATATTAGTTTGGCCTTTTTAGTCTGATATATGCATCTAGTTAGCTGTATCGAAAATACTATGGAGGCTGGATAAGGGGATGTGTGACATGGATGGCTTGGATGGCATGTGTGATATGTATCCTGGCTAACTTGCCAACAGCTTTTTGATGTAGAGTGTGTGGTCCATGGCATCTTTTGCTATTAACTTCTATATTATATATTTCAGGTATCAGCTATAAGCCTCCAATGGTTTTCTTCAGTCTTTTGTACTGACTCTTTCTATTCTAAGCAAATTGCTCCTTCAAGAACCTTCTGCATTTATGAAGAGGTCAGATGTTGATTCTCTATGTTAACACTTCTATCTTGCCTTCATCCCATGATGGGATTTATCGTCTGTCTGTAACATCATAACATGTTGCCACTTATTTATTTGACCTCAGTTTTCAATTATTATGATGGTGATATCTGCTGTATTGGTTTAAGTTTTACCAAAGAATTATCTAAAATCAAGCTCAACTTTACCTACTCAAGATGCAAAATGCAAAGATGGTAAAGGTCTTTCAAGAAAGGTCATAAACCTGATGCAAATCGTAACGAATGCTCTTGTATTTTTAGTGCAAAAGCAACACTTTACGGATTTTTTTTCTTGCGATTTGCAAGTGTCCCATCTGGAACCGTATGGTTAAGAGAAAAGAACCAGTGAATGTTGTTTTGTTCAATATATAGTTCAACTGGTTCATGTTTAAGTGAAAATTTGTTGCAGGTGGAGAAGATGCGTGAAGCAGGACTCATCAAGGGTGGTTCCGTAGACAATGCTGTTGTTTTCAGGTGAGATACTTTGCCAAATGGTTGCTTTGAGTTTTTCAGATCATACTTCTAGGTCAACTTGAAAAGCAGCAACCATGAATTGTTGAGGTTGTATGTTCAAACCAGGTGTTGTCTTTCGTTTATATTCACAATTTAACTAAAATTTCGAATGTTTTTGAAGTTTGTTTTCTGAATGGGTTTCAATGAAATCATTTAGATAACACTTCTACCGTTGACTTTTCATTCAGTCTGATCATCGACATCGTGCTGAATATCTTCATGATTTGTTTCAGCACCAGTAAAGGTTTGCTGAATCCACCTTTGCGTTCACTTGAGGAGCCATGCAGGCACAAGATTTTAGATCTTATAGGCGATGTTTCTCTCTTTGCTCGCAATGGTAGTCAAGGGATCCCAGTTGCAAATATCGTAGCTTATAAGGTCCGTCTCTCAAATCCTTTTCTCCCACCATTCTCAAGATATGTGCTTTGTCCTTTAAAAGTTGCAATGTTTCTCATCACATGGTTTAAAGGAGGTGTTTTGATACTTCTTAGCTTTAAAAGGTTGCTAACAAAGAACCTTTGCAATTTTCACGATACATCCCTGATTGAAAAACTCTTATCAATTTTAATAAATTAAAAGAGTACATATTGTTAAGGCAAAGAATGTTGGTTCTTGCATGCAAAGATGGCAACTGGAAATATTTTATGAAATCATTATGCATAATTAAACACCACATTGACGTGAACTTGCTTGCAAAATTGTTGAACTCCTTTGAGATATCATATTCTCATTGTATGGTGTGGGTCATTGAATCTCCTTGTGATTCAACTTACACCTTGCAAAAGTTGATGGTGTCCAGGTTTCATGTACCCACATAGATGCTAGAACTGTTTTCATGCTTTACTTTACTTTTTATATCATAGCAACATGCATTTGGCATCCTAAATTCGTAATGGCATGCATCCCAGTTAAAATCACATTAAACTAACCTGAATGTGTAGGTCTAGTGGTCTTGTTTGCAACTTTACCCAGACATACGTTACGGGTTGGGTTCTAGTGAGAAGTGGAGTTACCGTGAGAAAGGATCTCCACCCTTGGATGCACCAGATCAATTCCCCATCAAGTGCGATTCATAGGATGGGTTTGAGATTAAAGGTGATGGTCCAGATCCCTTCTCACACGATCCTTCGCCCATATGTAACATGCTGACTTAGTGCCTAATTTCACAACTGAATAGCGACAACAACTTAGCATTAAGTAGTATGCTGAAAACTACACTTCATGCCCTAAAAAGGGTCTAAGTGGCCTCTTATGCAACTTTGAAGTCGCTCAACAACTTGCCTGAAGCGAAGCTACTTCCTGTGCGACATCAATATGCGATTTCCATGTTGGTAGCTTCAGCTGTACGACTTCCCGAGCCACTTACGCTCACCTTCTTCACAACAATCCTACGCGACTTTTCCAAGTTGCATTCATGTCGCCTTTAACACGCAAAAGGTCGACCATGCGACTCAATTGCATATCCACTTAATATTGCACGTAGACATCATTTAACTCACCAATTCATGCATCAATTCTTAGATTTACGTGGTACTCGTACCCAGCACCCTACATAACCATTCTTGTTCATGGGCTTTGGGCCTCGACATAAATTCAAATATTCATAACAAAAAACTTAACTTTGATTGATACTATACAAGCACCAAATGGACGACGGCAACACTTGAATCATATATATTAAAATTTCCTGGCTGCAACTTCCAACAATGATTCTGGTTCTATACTCTCCCTTTCCTGCTTATTTTGTTGGGTTTTTGCTTTGAATGTGTAATGGGGCTAGGGCAGACAATAGACACCAAAACAAACAGTTTTCTAGCTACCGAAAATGAAGCATGTAACCAATTCTAAACTTGCAGGGAGGTCACGGGCTGCATGCTGCATTCGTTCGCCAACTATCAGGAATTCCTTGAAGTTTTAAGGCCAGACATTCTATGCATCCCATTCGTGTTCATAATTGAACCTTGTTCCACCTTGCTTTTGAGGAGTATGCAATATTATGGGCATGTCCAACAAAAGTCGCCCTTTAGCATAATTCCACCATTTTGAGGAATTTTTAAAGCTTTACCTTTTCTGTTTCTGGTTTGATGTTTTTTACATTTTCTAATATCCCAGAGAGTTTGAAAAAGTTCTACTTGCAAAAATCCGGTGCATGGGACCCGGCTCGCGGCTTTCATCGGTCCTCCCCTGAGCATCTCTATACATATGAGTACTTGCTAAAACGCTATTAATTTCTAAAAAATTCATGTTCAGATGTTATACGATTCATAGGAATAACAATTTTTGGTGTAGGGTTAGTGAGCCGACAAATAGCTTACCGGATCCCGACTAGGGGTTGTGTAGTTTTTTACATTGATTATGTTTTCTTATACCTACTTTTGTACATACAATGTTGATTACTTCAAACTTACCTTTGTTTTTTCCCCTTCATATTAGCATTTTTTTTTCTTATTTTTTGGTTTCTAAGTTTTTATTCTAGGCAAATGTTCTTTCTCTTAATACACTTTCCTTTAAAGTTCTTGGTCTTTACTGAAACAACGGTTTTACTCTTTAAGGTAGATGATAGATTTAGGTACGCCGAGATGATAAGTATTGGTTTCATTTGATTTAGTTTCGGAAGAGAAATTTTACGTTGGTCTAATGAGTTGATGGAGTCAAAAAGGCCAGAGAAAACAATTAAAAAGAAAGAAAGAAAGAAAAGGTATGTATGTGGATGAGTTATCAAAGTTGGCCTCATAAATTGGTACTTTTGGTAGGTGGGTTGTGGTTGGTTTCTCATGTGAAACTTTTGGCCGATACTTTGAGTTTGGAATCTTGGTGTAAAATTGTGATAACTTATGTGAATTATTCATAAATTCCACAAAAACCCATCCACATATGCATAATTGCATATGACAATTTAGAATTGCTTACTTATCTTTTTAGTAAAATGTATATGTAAACCCATATTCCATTTTTATCAATGATTCACATAAATCTGAATCAATTTTTCACACTTTCCCAATATTTTTAGATTTTTTATTTGAACCTTTATTTATCTTTCTAATGAGACACTTTTGTTTTATTTGTGTGATATAGTAGATTTTAAATTTGTAAACGTAGGGGCGTTCGGTTTGCATAATGATTTCTGAAAGAACGGAATCTATCAAAGGAATTGGAATCTTGAAGGAATTGGAATGGAATGTTATCAGGTTCGACCAACTGTTTGGTTGACAGGAAATAGAATGGAATCTGTCTGTTTGGTTAATAAAATATAGCTTTGGAATTGGAAAGAAATAATGACAAATGACCAAAATATCCTTTTATGTTTTTTATAAATACTAATAAAATACCATTTAACAATGTTGAACGGTGGTGATGGTTGTCGACGGTGGTGGTTGTCGTGGCGGTGGTGGTCGGGGGTGGTGGTGGCTGATAGTGGTCGGATGTGGGCATTTTTGTCATTAACAAA
>LUCG01307154.1:0-11189 GCA_001633085.1 Carthamus tinctorius
AAAGAAAGAAAAAAAAAATGGATGTTACTCTTGGGCTTTCAGGCAATTCTCCGGCCGCCGGAGACGGCGGTGGTGGTGGTGGAGTGCCGTCCGGTGGGTCCACCACTGAGGTTACTTCATCTTACCCAATTCTTGGTGAAAATTCAGATGATCTTGAATTGGGACTTGGGTTAAGTATTGGTGGTGGTTTGAAGTCAAGGATGGTGGCAGAAGGTCCTCCTTGTTGGAGTCAATATGCAAGAATCTTGACTGCTAAAGATTTTCATTCTTTGGTTTCTAAACCCACCTCTTGTTCTTCATCTTCTTCTGGTACAAAAAGAACTGCCACTGATTCTGTTTCTCCTCCTAATGGGTATGAAATTCTTTCAATGATTTATAATAATTTTCATTGATTTTGGAGAAAACCCATGAAACCCTTTTGGGTTTTTTTTAGCATACTGGTAGTGTTCTTGGTTTGTTTCTAATAAGTTTTTGAGGGTAATTTGGTAATTTACCATGTTCTTGAACCACACCCTTGTAGTGTATGATATAATTAGTTTTTTTTTAATCTTTGATTTTGATTCCCATTTGGGAATAGAATAAAGCATGGATTTTTGGGTTCTGTTTCTCTTCCTAATGGGTATGAAATTCTTTCAATGATTTTTTGTTTTATTTTTCATTGATTTTGGAGAAAACCCATAAAACCTCTAATTGGGTTTCTTGCATACTAGTAGTGTTCTTGATTTGTTTCTAATAAGTTTTGAGGGTAATTTGGTAATCTACCGTGTTCTTAAACCACACCCTTGTAGTGTATGATATAATTAGGTTTTTTTTTAATCTTTGATTTTAATTCCCATTTGGGATTAGAAAAAAGCATAGATTTTTGGGTTCTTTTTTCTTGTTTTTGTTTATCTTGATCTTGTTTATTGGAATCCTATACTTAATTTAACCACATTCCCAAATGGGGTTTTAACTTTGTGTGTGTGTGTGTGTGAGAATCTTGTAAGATCGTTTTTAAGCTTGAATTGGTAGCAACCATAAGGGTGCATTTGGCATGGAGACCAGACCGGACAAGCCACAAGTTGGTAAAAGAATCGTGGTTCTGGGGTTTGATTAAGAGGGGTAGTATAGTAATTTACCAATATTGTCTCGTCACCCTCTTATTTGTTTCACATATTTGGTGGGACGAAAAACCATAAGTCATGTCTTAGTCTAATGTCGTTCTAAACTAAAACCATCAAGATTTTTGTACTATTTTATCCTGTCCGGTCCCACATACCAAACGCACCCTAATGGAACCTTTGTTGCAAGTTGGATGGGAATCAGCCGCTTTACTGCTAAGGATAGATGTCTGGTTTGCGTACATCTTATATACCGGTTTGGTTTGGTTTTATAGTGATGCTGATTTGTGTTTTAAAATTGTGTAATTGAAGCGTTGTTGGATGGCCTCCTGTAAGCAAAGCTCACCGGATGCCGAGTTTGGCTAACCAAACTAAATCACCAAGCGAAGAGCTCATCTCAATGGCGGAACAAAGCAAAAACAAGAACAGAACGGTTGTTGGCAAGGATTATTGTAATGAGAGAAAAGGGATTCCCGTCAAGAAATATCGGTCCATAAAAGTGAACATGGATGGAACCCTAATCGGACGGAAAGTTGATCTCAATGCCTACAGTTCTTACGAGATGTTGGCACAAACCTTAGAAGAAATGTTTTGGGGAAGACGTAAGATTGTCTTTTACTTTTAGTTTTACACTTGACAAGTTGCCTTATTATTGAGCTTATTGAAAAAAGACTCGATTGGTCAGCCATAAGCTAGCTCATGAGCTAATTGCTAACTTATCAACTAGCTTTTTGAACGAAAGGCTACTTTTAAGTAGCGTTCCGATAAGCTCCATGAGCCTTCTTCCAACTATACCCCTTGTATATGTATAGTTGGTTTTTCAACATGTCTTTTTAGGCATTTTACATTGTTTTTTAGTTTATCAGTAAATTTCCGCCAAATATGACTAGTTTATTAGCAAGTTTTTACCAAACATGACTAGTTTATCAGCTACCGGCTAGCTTATCAGCTAAACATATGTTTGAATTCTTCATATGTCTAGGATCGAGCACAGAAGCAACGGGTTCTTCAAGATTGTTGGACGGAACATCCGAGTTCGTTCTCACTTATCAAGACAAAGACGGAGATTGTATGCTCGTCGGAGATGTACCTTGGCAGTATGGCTTCTTATCTCCCATTTCTTAAAATGTTCAAGGGAAAATTGCATCAAAATGCAACGTATTTTGCTCTTATTCCTATCAGAATCTTTATTTTCGATGTGATATCTCAAACGTATAAACCAAAAATGTTGCTCAAAATAGGAATTTGATCAAATACACGTTGCATTTTCTTGCATTCTCAGATATAAATTAGGGCAATTGTCCAAAATAGCCAATCAAGACCTCCCCTTTATAGCCACCTTTTCAACAAATTGACCGAAATAGCTAGAGATTATGCAAGTAACACTTACGCAACTTGCGTAATCCATTTCTTTTCAATATTATATGGAGGAAATTAGATATTATTTGGAGTGTATGCCACCTAGAGATTAGGCAAGTAGCACCTACGCAAGTACGCAACTTGCGTATTTTTATGATTATTTTATTTGGAAAAATGGGTTATACAAGTTGCTTATTAAGTGCTATCTGACTGGTTATTTTGGACAATTTTCTTATAAACTAGGTACTTAAATGTTTGAGATGTCACATTTATGGTGCAAAAATAAATGTTTTAAGTGTACGTTTACCAAATTAAGAATAAAAATCAGATTAAAGTACGTTGCTTTTTCTTAAATCTTATCTGGTTTTCTGATTTCAGGATGTTTCTTAGCTCCGTAAAGAGGCTTAGGATCATGAGAAATTCCGAGTCTAATGAGCTTTCAAGAAAACAAAGACCGAAACAGAATTGATGCTGCCTAATGATACATACATATATGGTTTTGTGGTTAGATGAAGTCAACCAAGTTCTTCTTGGTCAAAGGGTAAAAAAAGGGAGAAACGCGGTTGATCGATGCGTTTGGTTTTCTGGGTTGTTTTAAAATCCTAAATTTTTACGTGACAACAGGGTCTCAGAGGGCGAGGCCCGGTTTTGTCTAAATGCTTTGTATAAGCATCTAGTTATTAGGGGGAATTGAAGCATATTTAGTAAAGGTTACACAATGCACACATCACTGATAAATTTGAGTTCTATGATATTGTAATTATGGAATTACTCTTGAATGAATTAGGGGTTTTTGAGATTGTGTTGTGTCTTGGTTGGATTCTTCCATGATCATTTGTCAAAATGCAAGATTTCTTTGGTTTATTTATATATTATTTTCACAAAATGGACTAGTGAGCCTGAAGCCTGGTCCAAGCAAGACCTCATAGTCCGATTAGACCGAAATTCTGGGTAGGCTTGGATTTAGGCCCGATCCAAAAAACCCGACTTGAAAAACTCGATTGACCCCGTTCGAGCCTCGCAGCCCAATCTAGCCCTTAATTTGCTCACTAAAAACGGGCTTGAAAGGCTCGGGGCTAGGCGTTCATCTCTAGCAAGTAGCAACGTGCAACTAATCAAACTAGCTTATAAGTTGTTGGTTGAATGATTATTAGTTAAATGCAATCAAAAAGTTATGTAAAGAGCTAGGTTCAATATTAGATTTAAAAACTAGTTACTTCTAGTAAAATTAGCTTATAAGTTAGACGATGATGTAAACATATCTAACAAATATATAATCGAAAAAAGGACCCTAATAAGCTCTTAACAAAAGGCCCTTAGAATAGCTTTTTAAGGTTGTGTTTGACAAAAATAAGCTAATCCATCCAAACATGTACAATAAGCTAGCTTATAATCTAACTTATAAGCTAGCTTATTGAAACACTAGTTAGAGTAGCGTTTCAAGAGGCTTTTGTAGCTTTTTCCAATTATACTCTTATTAATATTAATTATTATACCCAAGATACTCTTTTTGGTCATTTTACATACTCATAAGCTAGTTTTTGCCAAACATAATTTATTCATAANGCTTATCAGCTACTAACTAGCTTATTAGTCAATAGCTAATTTATTTGCTACCAGCAAGCTTATCAGCTAGTTTGCCAAACACAACCTAAATACCTAGCTCATTACTTGCAAAGTAAGAACTTTTCAGTAAGCTCAAGAGACATTTTGGTAGATGAACTTAAATGTTAATTAAATTAAATTATAACATATATCAAAACGTCAATCATGTTCATGTAAATTTAAATAAAATCTCATTTAAAGTTCTACATCTAAAAAACTAGTAAAGGGTAAGCAAGGAAAAAAAACCAGTAATATAAAAGGATTCATTGATCATTGAATAGAACAATATTTATACACTTCAAGAAACCACTTCAACTTACAATCCAACAATTCATCCCAATTTCCCAGCATTGTTAGAAAAATTACATACAAATCTCCAAATCCCACAACCGAAAAAACGTAAAAGAATCGATGAACATAAAAAGGGCGGCTGCAACCCTTTTCGAAATACTCAAGGCTCGAGCCTAGCCATTACTAATATGCGGCTATAAACCCTATAAATTATCGATTACTGTTATTCTCTATTCAAAATTATGTACTACTTCGTTTGTCTATGTATTCGTATAGGGGCTAAAATAACCTTCTGACAATTCTTTTTAAATGTTCCACAATTTGACAGATTCAAGAACGCATCTGCCTAACAGAAAAATGCCTCAAAATCTATAAGAAAGTCGTGCATTTAAAAAAATTGTCAAAAGGCTATTACCAACCTTCTGACAATTCTATTTTAAATGTTCCACAATCTGATGGATTCAAGAACATATCTGTCTAACAGAACAATACCTCAAAATCTGCATTTAAAAAGAATCTGTCAGAAGGTTATTCTGCTAAATAATCAAAGCAATGATTACGCGCCCAAAATGAAAGCATGTATCTCGGCCCAACTAGAAACAGTGTAAAGGGTACCGGAAAGACCACTCCAACAAGGACATCCGCCTTCGATTAATGCTCGTTGTTTCTTGACCAAACCAGAAAATAACGGGACAAAAGAAAAGCCGAACAAACCCGCAAGTCTCTTTAGGTTAGCACTCGGAGAGATTACAACACCAATATCGGCTTTCAGCAGGCAAAGCAAGTCTTCCACGGACCCCCCGATGTATACAGACAAGTTCCTCCCTTTATTGCTCGAGATCTTGCAAATTTCGTTGAAAGTTTGAAGCTTTTCGGTGGGATTTTGGACCCGTTTCAAGATCTCTCCCGTTGATATAGATTCATCAAAGAGTAGCTCGTTTGAATGAACATTGGGAAATCCCGAATCATCTATTGAATATAAACGGATCTAATCAATATGCAAATGTCGAGAATCTAATAGCTATGTAAAAGATCATTAATGTCATAATCGTCTTTATAGAATGCCAAATATGTCTGCATTAAGTTTGTAGGACCAAAAAATTAAGTTTGTAAGACAATAAGTTGACACATTTTTTGTCCCTATGGTTTGTTTAAAATTTCTATTTTCATCCCTATGGTTTTGAAATTTCGGTTTACGTCCCCTGGTTTATAATTCATTACTATTTTCGTCCATATGATTTAAACTTGATTGCTTTCTTCGTCTCTATGGTTTAAAATACATTTCCATTGTATCCTTGATACTTAGAAGTAGTAATATAACTCAGAGACGAAAAAAGAAATAAGTTGCAAACTATATGGATGAAAATCGAAATTTCAAACACACGGAAGAAATTCGCAATCTTAACAAATGACCGAGACAAAAAACATAATTTGTTCTCTTTTTATATGATATTATTTGAAAAGGTGTCCCATAAAAAGATGTGTTCAAAAAACCCTGTCCCGCAAAAAAGTTAATAGGACATGATTTCAAAATGGTCCTAAAAGAACTTGCGAGGACGTTGAAGATCGTCCTATCGACTTATTTTAACACTTTTACGTAGGATGTACAATTTTTTGGTCATATAACTATAACATTAAAATATATTTGGCATCCTATAAAGCAGATTTTGCTATAGTGACAGTGTGTGCTCCATTCTTTACATCCGCATTTTTGGAAAGGCGGACACCAACTAATTAATATCATAATGAATAATCATGAATATCATGCATTTTCATTATGAATTCAACATGAATAAAGTATGCATAGTTGGTTCTTGGGTTCACAGAAATATTTACAGTTCTCATATGAACTTGCCCTGTGCATCTTATCAGGATAACAATCGTAATATATAAGCAAGGTTGGGCAAAAACACACCTGAATGGAAGGCAGACCTGATGAGATTGCCGGACCAACAATATGAAAGTATATGAGCATCAATTGCAACATCTTTGCTCTTTTCGATCTCTCTAAAGAACTCTAGACAACCATCTTGGAAAACGAGGTGTTCCCCGGCCCACTTAATGTCATCCATATGCAATCCTTTCAGAACACCAGAGCCAGCTACTCTTAAGTTTGCAGTCTTCTCGGGCTCGGATAGCTTCCCGAGTGCTTTGCAAAGACTTTCAAAGTTGAATTGTGTGACTACATGATAAAGAGACAAAACACAATTTAAGATTCTATCAAGGACCTTTCATAGGAGAATCGAACTACAAAAGAATGTACTGAGAACCTGAGAAATAAGTATTCATGATGAATATCATGATATGTTCAAATGAACAATATTCATTAATATTTTAGGATTATTCATAATGAATAACTCATGAAATAGTTGGTTCCAAGGTGCTCAAAATATTTATTGTTCTCATGAACCTTCTCTGTCGGTCCTAATCACAAATATATGTGGATTCAGCTCTCGGGCCAACTATTGAAGAATTATTCATGAAATTCATGAATATTTTAGGGTTATTTTTATTCATCAGGAATAACTCGTCAAAATAGTTGGTACCCACATTCTCAAAATATTTATGGTTCTCATTTGAACTTTCTCCACCAGTCCTAATCACAAACCACGAATCAGAGAGTGCTAAAAAACCCTCTACCGAAACATACCTTTTTCACCAAGCATGATGCTATCAATACACTGTTCATATTCTTTAACATATTGACCATGAAGACTGCTCCAAATACCGCGAAGATCATCCAACGACGCTCCATTTCCAAGGGATTCATATCCATTTGACTTTACAGCCTTTGATGATTTTATAATAGCGATATCAGCCAAAAGAGCACATGAATCAACGGCACTGCAAGTCATGTCAAACCCACTACATATAACAATATTGTGTTCATCGCTGCCATGAGCTCGATATAAGGGTACAATAGTATTCTGAATGATTGGCTGAGCTGAGAAAAATTCTACTTGAAGCTTCATGGCTTTCTGATAGATGTTTTCTACAAATTGAAGCTCTTCGCCAGTCAAACATACGGTCAATTTATCCAACAGATCTTCAATCTGGGACGCTGAATCCTAAAATTGGAGCAGATATAATATAAGATGTCGGTTTTCTTGATTGATCTACATGGGTGCGTTTGGTAAGTGGACGAGACTGAACAGAACTGGACGGTTGAGAGTGAGATAAGCAGGTGAAAGAATTGTGGAAGGTTTTAGGGGTTTTAATTTGACATGAGTAGTTTAGTAATTTACCAATCTTGTCCTATCTTCTTGATTTTTATGATAACTGTGGGTGTTCGAGCCAGCTTGTGGCCTCCTTGACTAATCCCATGGGGTTCTCCAGACAACGACCAAAAAACTTGTCCAGTGGCCCGAGAAGACTCAATCTCACCTAAGAGAATCATCAACAACTATGCTATAATAGAAATTTTGGTGATTTATGAGAGTTTTGTTTTCCAACAACTATGCTGTATTGTACAGTAGAAAAAAGAAGAGAGAGAGAATATGGAAATCTCTAAATTTAGAGAAATCTCTATAAAATGGGTGGATGCCTATGCCACCCTCTGAGGTGCATCCACCGCACCGATCCCACGGTCATCATGGGGAAGATAAATCAGCAAATGCATCCCATTGGCAGGGGAGCGGTTCCTATTGCTTGATCTCAGGACCTCACACATATGGTTTACATCCCCACGTCTATCGCTGGACAAATCAGCGGGGACTAGAGAAATCTCTAAAACTTTATATAGGAGAGAGAGAGAGAGAGATAGTATTTTAATTCTTCTCCTACCAACAAGAAGTATTGGTAATAAATGTTTAGGAGAGGGGAATAATATTTTTTGAAATGTATTGAATATTTTAATAATATAGTTAATGGTAGAACTGCTAAAATAGAGTAGCTGTTGGAGTTTGATGCATTTCTTATTGAGATTTTGACTTTTGATACTCTATTTTTTTTTAAATTATAGCATAGCAGTTGGAGTTGGAGATGTTCTAGGGGGAGAAGCCCCAGGGCTGACCTTTATTTGCGAGTTGAGTTGGCCCATCTCCCTAACTTTTATGGTAACTATGGATGTTCGGGCCAACTTGCACGCTCCTCAATTAATCCCGCAGGGCCCTTAGATAACAGCCAAGAAAATCTCTAGTCACCTTGAGAAGACTCGAACTGACGCCTAAGGGGAAAAGTGCCCCAAGGCCTAACCTTTATTCGCCAGTTGAGCGGGCCCAGTCCCTAATATTTATCCACCTATTTTAGTGGACAAAAGGAACACATTTTTATCTCACTCGGTCTTGTCATGTCCATGTCTAATATCATGCCAAATATGGGGCAACAAGTTTTTGTTCTAGATTGTCATGTTTTGTCATGTCCCATGTACCTGACGCACCCCAACTATCCCATATTCCATGAATAATCAGACAAACCTCATATTTTTGAGAAGCGAGACTATCAATCCACTTTTTGTAGAGATGAATGTTTTCATCGGGTTCAAGAACTGCTTGTATCTCCTTACTCAAAAACGATTGAATCCTCATGGAGGGAGCCATAGCAGCAAGTGCATATGCACTAAACTTAGTTTTCTCGAAAGGAGTTGCAACCTTACCAGGAAATCTCTCTCCGACTGCTTTGCCTGAGGCTGTTGCCAGCAAAAAATCTGTACATTTGACCATTGCACGATCGGATATATTCCCTGCCGGAAGTTCAAATCCCCATTCCTGCATTTACAAGTATAACGCAAACCGAAAATTTCGATATCACATTATTGGATAAAGAGAGAATATAGACAGAATATGTGGAACCTCATTAGATTAATCACGAAAGAGCCCTTTAGAAGAGAAAGAAGGTTCCAACATATACATACAACATAAATGGTCCAAGTCTAGCTGATGTGGAACTATATATTATAGAGAGGAGAAGTGGTCCAAGTCTAGCTAATGTGGGACTCATGAGTATCAGGAGTGGTCACTCTCCACAACTCCCACTACATCGCCACATTAGCTTTGCACTTTCACCCACCACTCAGCTTATCACTCAGACACGCAGTGATCACTCTCCACCGCATCAAATTTTGGGACTCACCCTAATTATTAATTTGATTAATAAATCCCACCACTCCAAGTGGTAAACACCACATACCCTAGCCACCACATACTCGTGGGAGTGGATCCACGAAGTGGTGGTTTCACCACCTAGCTTTAACCCCTTCCACTACGTTCACTCTAACACGCCCCACAAACACAAATGGTCCCAAAAGTGTCGAGAGGGCTAGCTGACTACATACTTCCCCAGGATAATATCCCTGGTAGAACTCTAACATGCCCCTCTGACGAAAGCTAGACATGCACTAGATGGGTACAGATTGCCTTAATATCTAATGGTAGACCTTGGCTCTGATACCGATACCACTTTAAAATATGTGAAACCCCATCTAATACTCTCCAAACAACCCGTTCACATGATAAAAAGGGAGGTTCCAACAGTCCAAGTCTAACAACATGATTTAGCCATTCTGGATGCATCTATCAGCAAAAGCACTTTGATGGAGATTCATCTTATCTTCAAGATTCAACTTCCCAAAATAATGTAAATTTGCAATTGAGAATTCGGAAACCTAATTTCGACAATTGATCCGAATATATCATTTACCAACTTAGAAATATGGGAATTCGGGAGCTTACTTGGACGATCGACCGAAACATTTCCATCTTCTTCAACACTCGTTTTCTAACCTTACGAATTACAGCCTTATCATCATCATCATCTGAGCATTCTTCAGCCATCTCAAACCTAAAAATTCCACAAAATTCATAACAATTAGATACACATATAAACAGCAACATCAGTGATTTCCCATCAACAATTCACAAACAAGAACTTACGCCTCAGCAGAAGCTTGAAGAAAACGAAGATCCTGAGAAATACAATGAAGGAAAGAAGCAGAATCCAATTTACCAGAGGCAAGCGACAATATATAAGGAGTATAAATTGCGAATATCGATTCATTTCTCGATTTCGTCCATAAACTCTTGGCGATCCCTCCTTCATCTCTAATCGCTAAACCCCCCATTTCAAAACCGGAAAGATTTTAGGGCACGGAACTCGAAAAAACAAAATCCCCCCAAAATTGAAAGAATTAGATAAAACCCCAAATCAAATAACACCTCCAATTGAAGAATTGGGTCAAAGATACATTGAAATTCAACACCGCGGATTAAATCAGATTGCTTACAATCCACGATTCGCTGAACCTTTCACACGAAATTCATGAATTGCATTTATAAAATTGTGGGAAACTTGATTAGGTCTCCGGAGATAAAAAGGACGATGGCTGGGTCAAGTGCCGACATGGAAGACTCGTGAAATTGAGGTATTTCGTCGTCGTTGTTAATGGCGAACATTGAAGTCAATGATTTTGACTTTTGAACGATAATTTTAGCCGTCACCTCCGACCGACGACGGAATGGGACGAATTGTTTTGTTGACTTCAAAAACGTCAAAGCCCAATAAGAGATGATGGATTAATGGGCCCAAATGTTGAAATCCAATTCCTAAAATCAAAATCAGAATTAAAATAGGGATACTTCTCCAAAACGTATCAAACTATATCCAAAAAATTGTTATGTGTATCCAACTATCAAAAATACTTTTTAATGTATCAAACATTTTTTTTCCTAGCGTGCTACAAACGACCGGTTCAACCGGTCACATGCAGTTGGGATGGTGGTCGGAGGTTCTAGGGGTGACAATGGCGGTTCTGTGTGGCGGTGGTTCTAGGTGGTGGTTTTGGGCGGTGGTTATGGGTGGGGGCGCTTCTGGGTGGTGGTTTTGGACGGCGACGGTGGT
>LUCG01307155.1:0-10991 GCA_001633085.1 Carthamus tinctorius
TATATAGAGAGAGAGAGAGAGAGAGAGAGAAATTCTAATACAAACTATATATTCTTACAAATCTTACAAACCCACTCTAAGCTCTTGATTTTGTTTATTTTGAAATCTAAAGGCGATTATGAAATCAGGTCAAGATGAGGTTGAGAGTAAATCTAGGAACTGAGTAATGTGCACATCATCTTCATAGACGGTTTGTAAGTTTGTAGCAATTACATGTTTTGTTTTTTGAACTCCATTTGTATGTACACACACACAGAGATGTTCAAAAGAGAACCCTTGAAAAATGAAAACTGATTAACAACTTAATAACCATTCATCTATATAATATGCATATAATTAATTGAAGATGTTTTTTATTTCTTGTTTTCCCTAGCATCATAGGCGAAGCCACATAAGATAGAGGGGGTGCATGTGTCCTCCTAGTTTTTCTTTTTAAATTGATATAAAAAGGAAACTAGGAATTGTGTGTGTGAAAACCATAACGGTTGTGACGTACTGGTTGTGACATACTGGTTGAGACAACCTTCCTCCTCAATTCAAGTTACAATTTTTCCTCCTATTGCAAATCAAAAAATATGCATGTGTTAGTTATTAATGTTATGTGTTTATAAAATTTTTAAACTTGAAATTTAAAATACTACCATTTCTTTGACGGTGCATTCAAAACAAAACCACAATTGAATATGCAATTACGCTTTTATTAAGATCAATGTTCTAAATAGTGTGAGGCGTGAAATGACGACAAAGTCAAGCCTTGGAAGCCACGGTGAGGTCGTGACGTTTTTCAAGGCATGACTTATAGTGAAAAATCTATTCATCACGTATAATATTATATACATAAACATATGTTTTCTTACTATTACTCAATGAATTAATGATAACAAACAATTTAAATTAGATTATATATAAAAACTAACAAATAAGACATCATAAATATAAGTTAAATGACTTAAATCACATACTGTGTTATGAAAACCACACAGTACACCATGACGTGACTCAGGTGTAACGTGACGTGAGATCCAAGCCTTGAGTCACGACGCACCATGACGGCTGTTACAACGAGTTTTTTCAGATATCCGTTAAGATATGTGAAATATATTATCGTGTTACGGACACTTTAGTTATTGTTGTTTTTTTTTCCTTTAATCTTTTCAAACAACAGTTGTTGTGATCATAATAGATGAAATTTTTTTAGCTATAAATACTGTGAAAAATATGTTTTTTAATAGATGGAAAAACAATAGATAAATGATTATTCTAGAAGATATTTTGTTTAGGTCGACTGTAAAAAATATCAAAAAAGAAAAGAAAAAACCTCTATTCTTGTAAAATACTTGAGTAGTTTTACATATATTCATTTTAATAAATCTTTTCAATAATATAAGTTTCTTTTTGTTGTCACTTTTAGAATATTAATATCTATTTCTAATCCTTTTCAACTATTTATGTTCATTATTTTTTTACCCTCACTTGGCCCCTATCTTAGCATCCCATTTTTACTAAATTGGTTATTTCTTGGAGGTTAATTTATTTCTGTAAATAAATAATATTGATATAAATTAAAGAATAAAAGTAAAAAATAAAAAACTTACGATAAAGAAGATGGCTACGTATGATACCTAGGAATCACTCCCTCCACGTCGTAGACAAAGACATGGATAGAGACATAATATTATTCTTAAGTCGTAGATACACAAATATAATTCTGAGATTTCTTTTTCGTATTTTTCTACGAATATCACGTTAAGTCACGTATATTTCATGGACCACGACATCAAATATATGTCTCCCAACTTGTTAAAATCATCAGATTTCCTTCTTTTTAACTGAGAGAATTCGTTTTTTACGCCAAACGGTATTATAATAGTATTTATATCTTTTCGTACTTACAACTGTATTTAAATTTTAAAAGAATAAGATATTGTAGAATTTCTTCTCATAATGTAGTTTTCTTGCATATACCTAATCTATTGTTTATAATGATTGGTTTCAATCATCGAGTACTAAATAATTCTTTTGTAATAAACTGGTATCAAGTTAAACTTAACTATCTAGTTCGAATTTGAGTACAAATACAAGCACATAACGTGTATTGGGTTGACACGACCCCATAATTTACAACAAAAAAAAGGACTTGACCTCCTAACTTTTTGGCTAACTATGCTTACTCACTGGTTAATTAAGCAGCCGCCATGAAAACATAAGTAAATATTTATTAAGTATCAAGTAATTTTTCTAAACCAAGCTCAAGTCTACATCAAGGATAGTTGTTGAGCTATTGAATCAAGTTGAAGGTTAGCTCTGGCAGGTTCGAGGTTGTCTCGACTCATTTGGAAGCCTAGTCCTACCATTGGTGGATATATGTACTTCAATTTGTTGCAAGGTCTCATCTGCACTGATATGTTCCAAGAAACTAACAACCATATTTTTTTTAACTATTGCAACTTAAGTGTTCCACATTAAAGCATGCAATAAAGGTGACTTATATGGTATATCATATTTAAGAATGTGAATAAGGTTGGCTAAAACAAAAAAGAAGAAACAGATAACTAAATAGATACAGACTAGAACCATATCGGTTTTAAATAGTGTAGAATCGGTTCCTTTCCAAAGCAAACTGTAAACATAAATTTGCATATAGGTTTCTTTTAGTTTGAAATATATAAACTTAAAACAACTTCTTTTCAAGTTAGCACATCCTATAAATTTATTACAACGCCATTAGATACGACATTGTAGTTTTTGATTCTATAAATTGCATCTTATAAAGTAGTTTATTAGGACGCTTAGAAGTTGGTAACGTCTTAGCTCTGTTTTAATAAAAATTGACTTTAGTCCTACTTTAATTCATCATTCTAGACCGAGTTTTATCCATGTCCGTTTTAGTAAAAAAACGACTTCAATTATAGACATATTTTTACAATGTTATCTGAATATAAAGGAAATGATTTAAATAAATAATAAAACTATTGAAGTGGCATAAAATATAGGGTTTGTGTGTGTGTCCAAATGAAGGTTGTGATCATGTGTTGCTGGAGAAGATCAAATAGGGCCATGCCCTTGATGCAAAATGCCATCTTCCCTCACTTTCAAGAGGCCCTCATTTTGTTATTATATATATACTAAAAAGAATTATGTTAAAAAACATTTCAACAAAGTTTTTAATCCAATCATATATTAACTATATCATTTTCATTTGGTTTTATTAAAATAACTAACAATATTAGTGGTCATGTTTAGAATTAAAAGATGACAAAAAATATATTTTCATGTGTCAATTGTCATCAATGATTTTTATATATACATTCATGTTATAGGAAATTGTCATTTTGTTGAATTAAACTTTCATGAAAACGGGTAAGTACAAATCAGTTATGGAAAAAGCAGAACGCATCAAAAAACAACGAAATATATCTTAGTTTCTATTTTGTAGAGATGTATTTAATAAACGTTGAATTTTTTATATTTAATTCCAATTTGACATGTAACTATTAGTCCCATGGATGTCAAGTTGTCAAGTTACATTGTAAGTATTAATTACTAGAAAATTATTACATAAAAATCAACCAATGCCATGCTGTCGAAACCTGTTTGTGGGGTAAAATTAGGAGATAATAAAAAGAATTGAATGTCTCTTACATCAGTTGATGCATTTTGCCTTAACAGAAAACATATAACATGCATGTCGTGAAATGATTTTGTTTATGTAGTATTATTATCTTACAGAAGGTTTAAAGGAAATATTGTTAAAACGGCTAACAACACGATAATTTTATTTATTTAAAGACAGTTCAAAACATTATTGTGTATATATATTTTGAAACGATATCCGGATAAGAGTAAAAATTGTGAGGTTGAAATCTTACATAGATAATGACATGATATCATAGTCTTTAATTAATTAGACATGACAAGGAGTACACCCACGGGTTCAGTTAGTTGATTTGTGGGTACAACGTACATGTTTTTTTAGGTATTTAATGTTATCGTTCAGTATTTGTGTTCATGAATTGATAGGTGTACTTACATAATCATGGCAAAATAATCATCCATGCATTTTATACATTCAGTAAAAATAAAATAAACCCCAATGGGGCAGCCTACCGGTTAAGGATTGGTGATGGGGGAAAACCCACCCAAGTTCGAATCCGGGGGTGAGCAACCAGGGGCCACTAAGTATTAATCCCAGGGGAGCATGNAAAAAAAAAATAATAATAATAATAATAATTTACAAATCAACACAAACATTACATATGGGGTATATATCACTCACCTCATGTAATAAGTACAAATATATATATATATTTATATATATGTATCTTTTATATGTAAGAGAGAAATAGATACATACTTTTGTTATAAACACTTTGACTCTAATAAGAAAGATAGATTTTGACTTAAAATCATTATTGAGCTTGTATTTTATATAGATTTAACCTAGAGATTTGTTTTTATATATTTAATTGTACCATGAATAATCAAATCTGTTTGATTCTCTATAATAAACACATTTCAATGTCCAAGCCCGAATGATTGGCTCTTGGTATATTGCTCAATACAAAGAGGGTTTTTAGAATTCAACGAATTATCGTAGACAAAATAATAATAATAATAATATAAAAATGGCATCTTCAAGAGTCAAGCTTGCATGCAATAATGTCGTGATGCTGCAATTATTGAATTTTTGGGGTGTATTTATGCAATATACAACTCAAATTCTCTTGGGTCAGCTCATTTTCTATAGCATCGCCTTTTTGTCATTTTTGAAATAATAACTCGAGTTTCAGATCCACGTAGCTTTTAAAATCTTGAATTTCGTATAAGAAATTCATTTCAACAACGGATTTTTTTCTTAAACGAACTTGTCTTTTTAAGGTTGCCGGTCTTCAGATCTTTACGATCATAAAACGTTACGTTCTTATAACATGTATGAATACAAAAAATCGTCGTGGAGACCGTTATTTCTGTACCCGTTAAGAAAATAATAAAATAGAAATGGGGTTACAATTATTGATGGTGGTAGGGAAGATATGTCCTGTAAAACTGAAGGGTGCAATTATTTGTAAGTTGTGGGGGCAAATGGTGCAAGTAGAAAACAAAAGGATATGACAGCAAATTTTGGAAGCAATAGTTGCATAGAGACAAATTGATTTGCAGGGCAGGACCAGTGGTTTTTTGATTTGTTACTCTCCCTATGACATAACTATTTGAAAATTTACTTTTAGGTCCTTGTGTTTTTTTTTTTTACAGAATTCGGAAAATCAAAGTTCGGGATAATTTATGGTTTTTATAGTATGATTATAGAACTCGTCTTTCGAGTTGTTACTAAATGAGAAAGTTGGTTGATTTTCTTGACGCAAATTTCAAATCTTGAAAACTGGTTTAATTTCAGCTGTCATTGGTTTGACTATTTGAGTTGACCTATTGAATGTTTATACTTCTTTTTTCAAATATGAAGATCGAATCTTGATTGATAGAATCACAAAAGTCAGTGGATGATAGTGTAATGTAGGTAACTTGCAATCATTTAGAGCTCAATTACTCCTTATTTCTCCTTTCTATATTGTGTTTTCACTATCCTGTAATTTAATAATTTATACATCTCTCATAATATAGGAAAAATATACAAAGGTAGCATTGTAATGGGAAATATTTAACTATCCTTGACAAACGGTAAGGTCTCGATATAAACAGCTAGTGCATAAACCCAAGAAGAATGTGGAACAAATAGATCTCAAAATGTGTCATACATATACCAAGCAATGAGACAAATGACAACCACAAGATGATGCAATAAAGATCTACTAACAAAATCTATCAAGAACACAACGATTTTGAACATGCATGGTTCCGCTATTTTGAAATATCGTACATCCACAAAGGAGATATTGTGGTTCGTAAACACCAAACTAGAATAGAAAGACTTCTTACCAATTAAAAGCTTCAAATCTTTCACTAGAGAAAATGTAACTCGTCGTCACTTGTTCTCTCATGTATATCTGTTTGAGGATTTAAAAAGAAACAATGTTAGCAAATGAAAACCCTAGACAACTAAAAGGGTTGGGCACTAGCTATCTGATCCTAGGTCGTGTAGCATTAGTTACTCATTTCCTAAAGTTGGTCGATGTAGTCTTCATGTGAAGGCAATATTGATCGCAAGCCATGCTCGTGATTTCTATACTGAAACCCATATCTCGAACATGATCACCCAGACAATGAGCCTACATAGCGTTTACTTTTGCCCAACTTGTGATTCATGTACTATAAACTTTCTCGATTTCATTCCTTGTTTGTGCGATCTCAACTGCAATTTGGTCATTATACCATACTCGTGTTTGTCCCCTAGTGGCTTATATCACCAAATCACGACATGTTGAATCCCTCCCATCATCTTTCACATGTTAACGAAAATAATTATAAAGTGCATATTTATATTCTCGTAATGATATCAGTGACATAATTTCAATCCAATTGATAAATAATTGTATAAATACACTTCAATTAGCGATGGTTTGTAAGAAATTGAAAAATATTCAATCTTAAATGATTTGTACATACGTGTTAAGTTAAACTGGGTTTAGGTTTAATAACTCTGTAAGTCTTTTTGCTACACCTTTGAGATTGAGGAAGATACCAACTTGATCATACAACTCAAAAGTTTCAGTTGTCTTTATTTTGTCATATGACTTATAAGTTTAATTTACATATTTGTTCATTTTTATCTAAGAGCATCTCCAACAAATTCTCAAAAAATTCTTCAAAATGGAGAACCAAGGTCCAAAATCTCTATAAAAAATGCATTCAACTCCAACAAATTCTCTATTTTAGAGATAACAACATTACTTATATTATTACAATATTATTTCTCTTTTCTAAATATTTTATTTCAAAAATTCTTATTGGTTGAATCTATATATAATAAATAAGTAACCGGGCTGCCATGTGTCTAGCTCTGGTGAACTGGAATCAGTATTTTTCTACCTAAACATGAACCTGTATGCATTTTACACTTTCAATTCATTTAGACTCATCTGGAGGCAGTTTACACTTTCAGTTCATTTAAACTCATCTGATTGGCACGTAATTTTTTATTTAATAAATCTCACTAATTTAGTAAATTTAAAAACATATTTAATAAATCCCACTAGTTTCGTAAATTAAAAAAAACACAATTTATTTATTTAATTTGAATTATTCAAGTTAATTTTTGTATTCTTATAAAAAAATATGAGTTGATTTATTTTGAAATTATTTACTTATTTAATTTGAATTGTTCAACTTAATTGATTTTTGCATTTGATATAAAAAGTAGGAGTTGATTTATTTAGAAAATAAATTATTATATTATTATAATCGTCTCATCAATATATCTATAAAATGACTTAATATTGAATATTTTTTGATTTAATATTCTGTTGATTTGAAAACTCTATCATCAAGCCAATATTTTTTTTTATCAATTGACCTTGAATTTTATGCATCTGATATGTGACTTAGAAACTTATAAAACCATAAAATTGGAATCGAGTGATAGAGAAATAAAACCAACACGAAACAAGATTATTTATTGAGTGTTCAATAACTTAAGGTGTTTTGCACCGTATCACACACATACGTATATAATTATTAAAAAAACTCCCATTTTTCTCTCGTAATAATTATTTTTGAAGAGTTCTTCAAATTTAGAGATTTTTTTATACTCTCTCTTCTACTTTCTTTATTTTAAAGAAAGTGTTAAAGAATCTATTGGAACTTGGAACAATACATGTTCCAAAATCTTTATTTTTGTATTTTAAAAAAAATTGTTAAAGATGCTTTAATACTACCATTTTTATTCATTTTCTTCAATTAATTATTTTAACTATTAAAAAGATTTGGGCCCAAATCCAAAATAGCCAATTTTGCCGGATTAGACTATGGGTTGGACTTTACCCCCTCTAAGAGCCTCAAAGGAGCCCAAGGACTACCTCTAACTATATATATATAGAGAGAGAAAATAATTTATATAACCATTTCAGAAAATCCCTTTAACCTCCTTCTCATTCTCTCATTAAAATACACTAAATATCCACCGATCCCCTATCCGGCGACCGCTATTGGCGATCCGGGCATCCGGCCACCTTTTCCGCCAAAGGTGGGTGCCGCTATGTTCATATATATGGGTGTGTGTGTGTATATATATATATAGAGAGAGAGAAAATAATTTATATAGCCATAATTAATATTATCCAAGGGTGTACTTGTTTTTAATTAATGAGTTTAATGATTTATTTGTTCGAAAATTTAACACTAGTTTTCTTTTGTTCAAGTATCAAGAATTATTACAAACAAGTGCATAGGATAGCTGATCATATATCTAATGTTTACATTAAATCACCTTATCCCCATATAAGTTGAAATGTACAAAAAAAGTTTATCAAATTAGACCAACCAACATGTGTATCAACCGTATTAATTAAATTGGTACTAATTACAATCGGTTGTTAGCATTATATCAAGTATGTAAATTTTTGGTTGGTACACGGTATCAGAAGTTGCATACCACGATAGTACTATGGTATCAATTTATTTAATTATTTATTATTTTTTGAACTTTTTATGTATTTAATATCACTTTTCGTAGCTTTAACTATTTTTCTGAACATTTGAATGTTTGCAAGTTCTTGCAATTAAAAACCCTTCAACATCAACCTAAAAACTCAAATAATCACTCAAGATAGCAAATATTGAAGTATGTAACTTGAAGATGGTATAAAACCGGTATAAAAAGGTATAAAACAAAAAAATGGTATCAAGTACACTTGGTTGGTATAGGGTAAAAGATTTTGCGTACCAAATATAATTGGTTGTCACAAAATATTGGAGAAAAGAACTTGATATCGTACCAAGTCCACCTCTTCACATATTTTCTAGCTCAATTATTTCAGACAGTTTGTTTTGATACCTAGAGTATGAGTTATTGCAAGCTTAGGCAAGTTAAGTTGACTCGTTTTACTATTCTACCCCAAACTTGAGCCCAGTATAACATGGGCTTGGGAATTCATGAGGACTATCGAACATGTCTAGCATGGACACGTTATAGTCAGATATATATATATATATATTTGTTTCGTTAGTTAGTATATTTTAAATATTTGATTCTAACTTTTAAAGGTTTTTATCTGTTGTTTTATTTTAGTCAATAAGGGTACTCGTAGATTGGCTCGACTAATGGATGCATAGTGATTTACATGGGCCTATATTGACATAAATGCTAAAAATAAGTGTGTATATTGTTACGATCAAATATGGTCACTCACCCAAGATCGGACATTTTTATTAACCGTTGAATATAATTTACATATTTTATCAATAAGATACATTTGATCAGATGTTGTGAGTTTTATAGTGCAACGCAAACTTATAACTTAATAATTTCATTCGTTATTCGAAAGAAATTAGAAGACAATGCATGTAGAAATCATCAAACTATTATAATTTTGTCATTTAAGCACCATAAAATTATATAAAAAAAAGTTTCATATTGACATGCAATCAATATCATATATACCAAATTTATAATAAATGACATTGGCCAATAGTGAAATACCCATTATGCATTTCAAGTTTTCAACTCTAGATTTTATTTATAAATTTATAGCTCAGTTACGATTTTGTTTTCCAATTTATTATTTTTAAATATGTCTTGTACAATACTATCTCAGATACTGTTTACCTATATTGAAAAGTTCATCGATGCCATTGTTTGCCTTACCTTCCTTTTCACATCGTACAGTTTCATTATAGTCAACAACCCATGACCCTATTTTCTATCTTTTATTAAAGTTTAATGTATCGATTAGGCGACCATTAAAAGTATACGTTTTTTAGCTACCAAACAATTGTAAATCAAGGGTATTTTAGGTATTCTAGATAAATTTGGCCGAGTTTTATATGATTGACACCTACTTCATAGTTGTATAAGTATATCCTTTTTCTTTTTTTTTTTCTTTCTTTTTACATTTTTATATTAAATGGTTTAAACAACATAAATATGGCTTATGATAATGTTTTGGTACAACCTCAAACCTACCCATTTGTATTACAAGATTAAAATTTTATAAAATATTATTTGCAAGGTGTATATATGTAGTTGCTGGTGGGTAATAGTAGATTATGAGGGTTGCAACCAATTTTACTATTAAATGTTTGATTTAAATGTTATAAGTAAACAAAACCCAATTTAATTAATACTTTATTTAAGTGACTTTAATAATTTATTTTGACAAAAGTATTAAGTAAAAAATTATTATATTTTTAATTTAATTAGTTATCTAAAAAAAAAGATGAGAATCTCAACTACCATGCAATCTTTTTTACTTATATTAGTAGTCTGAGGAATGTATTATTTTTATCAATAAATTAACTTACATACACCAAAAATGTTTAATTTAGCATATAATTTGATTGAAAATGTTTGATTATTGAATGTTCAATATGCATGCTATTAAATATATGGACTATAGTCGTTGAATCGACAATTTTTATTAGAATACAATCGAAATATATATGAGACCACCGAGTTAAGCATCTTCTAAGGATAACCCCTAGCAATGCCGGGTTACTTCTTCGACATGGAACCCTTTTGACATCCTAAATATCTTATAAATGTTGTTTTAGAAAGGAAAAAAAAAAAAGAGACTTCCTATACAAAATAAGTACTTCCAATGTATTATACCGAAATATTATACTAAATCACATGATTGGTCCTTTTGGTTTATGTATTTTAAAACTTTATCTCTCTATTTTGAAATATCTACGAACTATGTTCATGTAATTTTTGAATTATAACATATGTTAAGAGAGATTTGGTCATTTTTATCATAGAACCCAATGCATTGTAAATCAAAACCATGTATTAAATGTGTAATGTGACTAAGGCTGCATTTGGTACGTGGGACAGGACATGACAGGACGGGACAAAACTTACTGTCCCATGTTTGGCGCAG
>LUCG01307158.1:0-11322 GCA_001633085.1 Carthamus tinctorius
GTACATTAATTGGTAATTTTTAAAGTTGGGTACATACAATAATAAAACGTGACAAGTTCGATATACCCTCATATACTTAATCCTTTAATAAACATTCAAACATTTTATATGTTGAATTCCATGGAATAAAGAATTAACATATCAATTTCTCCTTTTAAAACGGAAAAAAGTTTTGATTTACAAAATCTAATATATTATTTCCTTATTTTTTACTAGTTATAAAAATGTAATTACCTAACTAATTTTATGTATAGGCTCCTCAAATTCTGTTGAACCATTTTTTTTTTGAAGAATGTTAAACCATTTTTATGACCAAATTAAATATGTGACAACATATAATTAACATCTAGAACGGTATTTATATCAACTGTAATCTTATTATATAAAACGACGATCTGTTGGTTTTTTCGATCGGGATCTGATCCTCTGTAACATATTCTTCTTGTGTCATGTGTCATTCGCCCCAATCTCGTTTTAAAGTTATCACCCAATGTAGGTGATGAAAACATCGGTCATCAAACATAATCACATCCGACCCAAACCCGACCCGTATGCATATTTACCATAATACCCCTATCACAAATACAACACAAACACAAGGCACAACAACAAAACCGGAAATCAGAACTGCTTTGAACAAATCCCAACCATTGAAACCTCCTTCTTACTCGGTATCTCATGTGACCTTCCCCATTTCTTATATAACACACTCTCTCTCATTCACTCAAACCATTAGCTTCTCTTTTTTTTTCCTTTGGTTTTTTCTTTCTTTTTGAATCATGGCTTCTTCATCTTCACAATACCAATTGAAAGATGAGCTCGATATCGTCATACCCACGATTCGAAACCTCGATTTCCTCGAGATGTGGAGGCCGTTCTTCCAACCGTACCATTTGATCATCGTTCAAGATGGTGATCCTTCAAAGGTGATTAAGGTCCCCGATGGGTTCGATTACAACCTCTATAATCGTAACGATATTAACAAGATCTTGGGTCCGAAAGCTTCGTGTATCTCCTTTAAGGATTCCGCGTGTCGATGCTTTGGATACATGGTTTCCAAGAAGAAGTATATCTTCACCATTGATGATGATTGCTTTGTAAGTTGTTGTCTTTTTTTTACAGTTTTCTTGATTCAAAGATTCATGAATATGGTTGTTTTGTTGATACCCATATGCTTAAAGTTTCTTGAAATCCCTTCAAGAAGTAAAAGAAATCATCTTTTTGATCATATTCGATCATATTGGATTTTGAGTTTTCTTGATTAAAGATTCTTGATTATGGTTCTTTTTATGGATACCCACATGCTTAAATTGTATTGAAATCCTTTCAAAAACGAAAAGGAATCATCTTTCGATCATATTATGATGTTCGATTTACGGTTTTCTTGATTCAAAGATTCATAAATATGGTTATTTCACTACAACAAAATGGGGATGCCAACAATTTCTAAGTGTCCCAATAGTTTGCTCCATACAAGTTGAGTTTTTAGACCTAACAATAAAACGTTCGATCCAAAGTATTGTAATAAGTTTATCGAATTCGGCGTCTTTAACAAGTTTTTAGAATACTTTTGATACAATTTCTCATAAACCCATTTTCTTATAAGACAATTTTTTAAATATTGTCATATAAAATTGCTAACTATAAAAAAATGTCCCCAAAAACTTCTTATGACTTCTAAAAATGTCCTATGGACTTATTACATCTTTAGACATAATGTTTTACTGTTGACTCCTATAAATCAAGTCTTATACAGCGGCCTATCACGGTAAAAAAGAAATCATCTTTTGATTTTGATTTTGATTTTTGATAGGTTGCTAAGGATCCAAGTGGGAAGGACATAGATGCACTTAGACAACACATCAGGAACCTCCTCCACCCTGCAACCCCCTATTTCTTCAACACCCTTTACGACCCGTTCACCGATGGTGCGGATTTCGTGCGTGGCTACCCTTTCAGCCTCCGTGAGGGTGTCCCAACCGCCGTCTCTCACGGTCTTTGGCTCAACATCCCCGACTATGACGCACCGACGCAGCTCGTCAAGCCCAGAGAGAGAAACACAAGGTACATTAATTGTCATACCACTAGAAAGTAGAAACAGTTAATTATAACCCTAGGGTTAGTTAACCTTGAGTTCAGCTCAACTGACAAATAAAGGTTACGCTTTTGGGATCTTTCAGTAGATTTTCCTGACTATTATCATCAGAGGGTCGGAGTGTATGACTATGGGTTGGTTTCATTTATTGCTTTGTGTTTGATGTTGTTTGGGCTCTTTTTTAGGTATGTTGATGCGGTCATGACACTCCCAAAGGGCATTTTGTTCCCTATGTGTGGAATGAACTTGGCATTCGACCGGGATCTCATCGGTCCAGCCATGTACTTTGGACTCATGGGTGATGGTCAGCCCATCGGCCGCTATGATGACATGTGGGCTGGTTGGTGTGTCAAGGTACTTACAACTTTCAATACTATTCTTTAACTCAACTAGAAATGCATAAAAGTCGGGCTTTTCTGGAGCCAGGAGCCCAGGACCTTCCAAGCCCATTTTAGGGACCCCTTCTTGGCCTGAGGTGGAACTAGGCTTTGGGTGTGAATATACGCCTAATCAGGCTTTTTCAAGCTCGGGTTTCTGGAAAAGGAAACTTGGCTAGGTCACCCTTTAGGCCTGGCCTAGGCCTGGCCTAGGCCTAGGTCTCAGGCTTGCTAAGCCCAAATTTTTTTAGACCAGGCTCTGGGCTTTTGTGCATTTTGAAAGCCAGTGAGATATTTCAGACACTTTGATTCACCATTTTTGTGACACTTTTGTAGGTGATATGTGATCATTTGGGGCTCGGGATCAAAACCGGATTGCCATACATTTGGCATAGTAAAGCGAGCAACCCGTTCGTGAACCTCAAAAAAGAGTACAAAGGCATATTTTGGCAAGAAGAGATCATTCCGTTCTTCCAAGACGCTATTCTTCCAAAAGATTGTACAACAGTACAGGCTTGCTACATCGAATTGTCGAAGCAGGTTAAGGATAAGCTCGGGAAAATCGACCCATACTTTGTCAAGCTCGCGGATGCCATGGTTACATGGATCGAAGCTTGGGAAGAGCTCAATCCGCCAGCTAAGGCGGCTAACGGCAAGTGAAGAGATATACGCGATTACAGTGATCATATATGATCGTCTTGGACAACCAGAAGCATAATAAAAAAAAGTCGGTTTAGATGTTGGTAATTATTTTTGTTGTTGTGACCCTCCGGTGACCGAACCGAGTTGTATCAATTGAAACCGGGGTGGTCACTCCAATCTCGTAGCATTAGTGTTTGTAATATTATTTCAGTGAACGAACAAACAAACAAACAAACAAACAACAAACCAAATCTTGAAAACGTGATGGGGGTCAAGTTTCGTATCGTTTCAAATATAACATATTATAAAGCATGTGCCAGGTACGTTTCACTACAAAACAAGAAGGGGTTATTTAGAGATTTGACCTTGGAATTGTTTTTAATTAAATTCATAGCCTCCTAGACTAACAAGGAAAAATAGGTTTATACTTATCACAAGGTCATGGATTTAATTAAAATCTCATTTAGTGGTTATATACCTAATTCACTAAACAAGAAGCCATTGGACAAATCAACCGGAAATGGCCATTAGAATGTTGACATTTGTTCAATTTGCCAAAAATCCGTCAGTATTTTCTCCGACGGAAATTCCTCCGGAAACGGCTGTCAGTAATGCGCAATATTCTTGTAGTGTTTGAAACCTATGAAAACCTTAAGACCCATCAGATATGACTATTCATGATGAACATAAAAATCGTGTACAATGAGAATGAATAATTATCATGAATAATATTAATAAATATTTAGGTATATTTATCATGAATTACTCGAAAATCATTCTTGATAAATATACTTAAGTTTTCATTGAATTATTTATCATGAATATCATGCATTTTCATAATCCATAACATTATTCGTCCTGTATACTCTAAACAAGGTTTCCATTTATAAAAACAATAAAACAAATTGACAAAGCCTAAAATCATCCATTTCCAAAAAAAACAATAAAACAAAATTGAGCAGGGCTTAATGGTTATTAAAAAACTAACAAAACTTCAAGATTTATAGAACTACAATATGTAAGTTTCACCCATAAATTAATGATGGTTTTTTGCAAAGAAATGCAGAAAAAGATCATGCTAGAAGTGTATTAAGGTCCCAATTTCATCTACTTCCAGTTTTTTTTTCATGAAATGGAAGTCGGGTCTTCTGTCTTCTTGCGCTTGGCTTGGGGCTCTTCGGATTCTTGTTCATCATTGTTAAGAATCCCATTAACTGCATCTGCGCCCAATAGAGAGACGTGTTTGCTGGTTATGGTGCGACCAGCCCTCAATTTCGGGCCCCAATGCNTCCGGATTTGGAAGGAAGCGTGCAACCTTCTTGGCTTGAGCTTTGCTAAGTGATGCAACGGCTCTTGCGAAATTAGCCTATTTGACAAAGCAAAAAGGATGAAACATACATAAAGATAATAAAACTAAGGTACGTTTGGCAAACTAGTTGATAATCGGTAAGTTGGTTGTTAGCTGATAAATCAATCATGTTTGGTAAAAATTGATTGATAAGTTAGAAGACAATGTACAACGACCACATAATACATTGAAAAATTAACCGGAAAAATATAAGTGGCAAAACTTTATAAAAAATGTGGAAAAAATCCTTTGGAGCTTATTGAAACACTACTTGAAGTAGTGTCCCCAAAAAACTAGCTTATCACTAACCAAATGAGATTTTATCAATAAGCTCAAAAAATAAGCTAACTTGTGGTTGTCAAACATGGGCTTAGCAGGCTATAAAGTACTTCCGTCATCCCAAAAATAAATGTCCACAATCAAAAAGGCATATGGTTTTATAAAAGCGTAGTTATTAAGCTTTTTAATCAACTAAATGACAATTTTACCCCATGACAATAGAGGAAGTAATCAATTTCTCTATCTCATAATTAAGAATAGAATTGGAATATATACACTTCCAAAAGTGGACATTTATTTTTTAGCAAACTAAACTAGAAATGTGAGCAACACTTTATCGTATCTCAATAAAGAATAGAACTCGTAATGGATTGCAAGATACCTGAAGAACAGGTTCTTTAGCAAGGATCACACTTCCGGACTGATCAGGTGATTGCGCTTTCACCGGATGGTTCTTAACCTTCATCAAATTAAAAACACAAAATAGGGTCAATTTCAGAAAAGACGAACCCTAGGGGTACGGTAAGACCTCAGGTTTGCTCCCCAGAGAGAGGGCCCACCAAAGGGTTTTGCCTAAATTGTTAACTTCAGGTCCCCATGGGATTAGTCGATATATATGCACAAGCTGACCTAAACACCCACAGTTACCAAAAAGAAAGCTAGCTAGAATAGAAAAGGGCTCACCCAACAACGCATGATATCCCATATGACGTCCATAGGAGCATCGGATTTTAACCCGAGTGGGTTTACGTGAGTTCCAGAGATACGATATCCGGCATTGATCACAGCAGACCTAAATATTACGGCAGATGGGGAAGTGCACTTGAGGGTTGCACAGAGATTGTGTAAACTCAAGAACAGCGGAACATCTGGCAATTCCTGTAATTATTTAAATGTAATCAGGAAAAAAGAAGCAAAACGATCTATCCCGAATGCATTACGGTTTAAATTTTATCTAGTTATAACAGGTGAATTACAAGCAATATGCAAAATGTGCAACTATATGAAATTGGTATTCATATGATCATGTGCAAGACTGCTTTAGAATAACACACTGATTGAACAAAAAGCAAAAAGTTACAAATTACTCCCTCCGTCCCAAAATATATGACCACTTTCTAAAAAAAGTGCCGACTTTCCAATATACCCTTAATTATGAGATGGAGTAACTCATTACTCCCTCTACTGTTAAGAGCATAACCGTAATATAGTTGAGTATATAGTGTAATAATTACATATTTCTGAAATTGTGTCTTTTTCATTGTAGACCTTTATTTTGAGACGGAGAGGGTACCAAGAAAATCCTTAAAACAAAAACAAGCCCAATATATCCCAACCTGACATGGGGTCCGGTGGTGGGATTGTAGGCAAATATGGCCTCTACCCAAAAGAGTACAGTGATTGTTCTATTACAATAATCGGTCCATTCCGTAAATTAAACGCATTTAGATTCTCTTTTTCAAAACCAATAATATCGTGACAAATATAATAAAATGGAGCATTCCTACCATTCATAGAAAATTAAATCCCGACACTTGGTTAATCCAATTCCACCATTTATTAAGTCATCCATTTTCCACATTTTTCCTTTAACCATGCAAAATAGTATGCGATCTTAATAATATTTTCTTCGAATGATGTTACTTAAAAAGCAATAAAATATACCAGCTTCACTCAAATAAAAACGTTATTATTAAGATCGAATAATATCGATGACAACGATGATGTCGTCCTACAAAAACGATATAAACTAATAATACTATTGTATTTCTTCTTGTAAGTACAAATCATACCAAACCAAACGAACCCAGTATATCTCACTCGAAAGTCGGTCTTGAGACCCAAAGCTTGTAAAAAACAGCTTTTAAGATGTTATTTTCAGAACAGGAGTAAAATTTAGAGCAAAGGCCAAACCGTACCTCGGAGATTGTCGTCAGAATGGCAAAAATCCGATCAAAGGCAGGATAACGGTTCTTCATAGCTTTCACCTCCGATAATATGGATGTCACCCAATCTTGATCATGTATGGGAGCAGACCATATGGGTCCTCCCATGTTATATTTCTTGCCGCAATCACTGCACTCTTGTGGGACCACAGGGCCGAATCCAGGGAGATATCTTACGCTCGTATTCTTGAAAAAAAGAAGTTAACCAAGTTCAAATTAAAGATTGTCAAAAAAGCTAATTTCTCAGTAGACTACAAGTTGAAAGAAGGATTTATGTCAAAAAAAATTATATCATCGGATATCTGGCAAAGTAAAACAATAAATCCTTTAGGGTGTGTTTGGTAGATGGCGCACAAGCACAACGGGATAGGACATTACAAAAACTTGTCCCACAAAAAGCATCTTTTCTGTCCTACCAAAGTAGATGGAACAAATAATAAGGGAGACGAGACCAGATTGGTAAATTACTAAACTACCCATGTCAATTAAAATCCCAAAACCTTGCACAATTATATCACATGCCTAACTCACTCTCTTCCGTCCAGTCTTATCCGCATACCAAACGCACCCTTTCAAGTGAATTATGATTGGTAGTATTTTTGGGATTGGCTTATCAAAGAGTTTTCTGGCAATATAAGACTGTAACAGGCAAAAACGAATTATAGAATGCCTAAGGGAAAGATGATACCTTGGAAACGGTCCTCCCAATTGGCTGCAGATGAAAGGAATCACAACCAATACACTGATATACGTATGAGAGCTTAAGAGGTGTATTCTTCATTGCACTTGCTGAACTGCATTTATATTGTAATAGGTTTAAACACTATGCTTAATTGCTTATCACAATAAACTAACACACCTTCCGTCCCAAAATAAGTGTCCACATTTTTATTTTAGTTTGTCTCAAATTAAGTCTCCACTTTGAAAAGAAAGTACAAGTACCTACTTTCAATTATACCCTTAATTTAAGATGGAGATATTCAATGCTCTCTCTATTAAGGGTAAAATTGTCATTTAGTTAAATAAATAGTGTAACAACTACACACTTCTAGAACGGTATGCCTTTTTCATTTTGGACGTCTATTTTGTGACGGAGGCAGTAGCTAATAGCAGAAAGGATACTCACGTATATACGCGAACAAATACACGAACATAAAAGTCCATCTGAACAGACAACACTGGGACAATGTATCGCTTGTACCGATTTGCATGACTCTGCACTCAAGAAAGATATGAAGAGCTTTTAGAAACTTAAACTAAGAGCTATCTGAATATTATAACATTCATATATAAAGCAATTATACTTCTTCTGTAAGATGAAATGTGCAACCAAAATACCTTCTAACAAAGACAAAATGGAGGAATCTCATAAACCCATAACAATACCAGCAAATTATTTGTAACAGTGATGATGAACAAATAGATCATTTTAAACATGAAACCAAAATGAAACCAACTTTATCAGTTTGGTCCAATAGCTTTCATAGTTGGGCCTGCCCACTCACCCACCCACTATTTCCCAAAAAGAAACATCTACGAGATAAAATTATGAAACAACAAATTGCAAGTTAGAGAAGTACCTCGATGCATGCAAGGAGGATCCGCAAAGCCATTTCGTGACAGTATTTTCCTCTTAGTGGGTAAGAACCATATCTAGTTCATGATATAGCAGAAGATGAGAAGATAGTCTCTTTCAATAATCAAGAATGCTACAAGACCAGTTTACATAAAGGCATAGTTCCTCAAAAAGCAAAGGGAATTTAGAATCTTACTTTGAATAGCAGACTTCACCATTGCCTCCACATAGCACTGCCATATCTGTTGCGGTGCACATTAGCAACCCACCATCGGCAATTGATTGAACTGCAGAGTCCAGGAACACAGAGGGTGAACCATATGGATCAAGATCCACCTGAAAATCCACAAATGCTTGTTATAATAACTGTAATAACTGGTTTACAAGTTAATTATTGATATATGATAACACAAGCATAGTAAGGCACTTGTTACAAGAAATCATACCACATCAAATTCCTTAGGATGAGTAAGCATATAGACTCGAGCATCAGCAAGATTTGATTCCACCTTTGCACTCGCAACTGAACCATTAAATTTTATATTTCTCCTGCAAGCTTCAACGGATGCTGCACAAAACCCAGAATAGATATCAAAATCCAATAAGGCATATCATACCGGAAAGCTAAACAATGGCATCAAATTTGACAACAGCATGGGCTAAAACTACCAATGTTATCCTTTTTATAGTATACCAATCTGTTCTTCAAATTCAAAGTTTACTTCTTTTTGGCTCTTTACTTGTTTGTTGATTTGGAATTTGAGAACTAACTCATATGTGTTGGTATAAATAAAAAATAATACACCATGACCCACCTTTATCGTTATCCAGTGCCACGACTTGTCCTATCCCTTCTATTTCTCGTGCATATCTAAGAGCTCTTAAGCCTGAAGCCGATAGAGCCTATAATCCAAGAAGTAACATATGTTAACTTGCAAGAAAACACAACATAAAAAAGTTCGACTCCTTCCATAACAAAGCAGTTACATATGAAACTTGAACAAAAAGAAATGGAAACCTCAAGAACTCTTGGTGGTTTCAGTTCTCCTTGGCCTTTTCCCTCAAAAGTTTTCTCGGGTTCATCACCAGTGGTACATGGTTCACCTTCGGTTATCTCTTCTGATGGTTCACATTCGCCATTGGAGCTTCCATTGGTAACCTTGACTGGTGCTTCCACTTCAGAAGCATTGTTCTCGGTTACTTTTGATGCTTTCTTTTTCATTCTTTTTGACACGAATGCTTCGTGTTCTTCTTTACGTTTTGAAATGAACGCCCTCAGAACAGCAATTGACATATCTCTGTTGTTAACCTGTTATTTATAAATTTTGATCTCATGTCAGAACTGTTGCTAAGAACCTTATCGTTCTACTCGCTATGAATCTTAAAGTTCCTAGTTGGAACTTCACATTTACGTAAAACTTATCTTATTAAGATCCTAAAAAACTATACTTATGCATTTGACAATCTATATTCAATCTTAGTGATTTCTTTCCTATACTCCCTCCCCTTGCAAATGAAGTTACATTCTCAAGTCAAACTGATTATTTTAAACTTTGAGATTAGTTTCTTATTCCAAACTTCTTTCTAAAAAAACAATCATATTGAACTTTACAAGTAATACAAATTAAAAGATGCAGGAGGTAAATTGAACGATTACTTTGGTAAGATACCAGGCTAGAGAGCATAGAAATAGTTTTTTGTATTCAGCATCTTAGAGAATATTAAGGGCGCATTTGGTATGCAGACAAGACCGGAAGGGACTAAGTGACGGCGAGTGAAAGAATTGTGGAAGGTTTTAATTTGATATGGGTAGTTTACTAATTTACTTATCTTGTCCCCATCTCCCTGGTTTTTTGTTCCACCAATTTTGGAGGGGCAAAAAAACTGCACTTTTGTCTCACTCAGTCTTGCCCTGTCCCGATCTAATTTACACAGCAAACGTGGGACAACAACTTTTTGTCTTGTCCCGTCTCATGTATACGTTATATAAAACTAGAGAAAAACAACTTACCAAAGAAATATAATCAAAGTATTTAACATCGTTACCAAAATAATCAACCCGTACAGTATGGTTATTGCAACAAAACAAACACCCAATTTAAAAAGACTAGTCATCAGGATCGAAATTCAAAAGAAATATTTCATGCATTCTAATAAAAATTGCAACTTTTGATTATAGTTCAAGTAAAACGTTTCACTACTTCTTAAATATCTAAAGCATTCTCAAAAAGGACAAAAAAAAAGGAAACTGGTGCACTCAATTCATGATGCAGCAGAAGTCTAACATAGCCAAAGAGAACTGATCAATATCATGATCACATTAGAAAAACTTCATCAATGATACCTCATCAAGTGAAAAGTTAACAAATCAGAACACAGGTATAGGATCTGAGTAGGACAAAAATGCATATTTTTTTTATACAACCAAAATAGATATAACAAAAATCAAAGAAGATGGGACAAAATAGGTAAATTACTAAATTGCCCAAGTCTCTTAACTTAAAACCCTAAAACCTTCCACAATCCTCAGACTAGGGAATCAGAATATATGCCTCTTTCTTTTGATGATTTAAGTCCAATAATGAACTTGTACTGAATTTATATCTTCCAAAGGTTATAAAAAAACAAAAGTTCTGTCATAATGCTTTCAAATGATAAAAACCCCCTATTTACATTGCTTCAACGATTTGGAAGTTACCAAAACAACTTCCAAATTCCAATATTCCCTCCCTATTTCACAAAACATATAATAATTATTCCAAAGAAATCAACAGAACATAATAAATCATACACACAACAAAGATTTAAAAAAAGTTAAAAACACAATTAAGCGATGAAAAACAGTATAATAAGTAAGAGATTGACCTGCGTTTTATTGTAAAAGACTTCGTTTTTTGCGTGCATTAAAATCTCGGCTTCTCCTTCTTTAACAATGGTGAAATCATTGAGATCAAACGCCTTATTAATCTGCTGCTTCTCTTCTTCCCCGGTTTTCACCTCCGCCATTGAATTGGATTATTCTTGTTGTACTCCTGCTTATGGTGGTGGTGGTGGTGGCG
>LUCG01307160.1:0-12301 GCA_001633085.1 Carthamus tinctorius
TATAGAGATTTTGGATTTTGGTTCTCCATTTTAGAGATTTTTTAGAGAATCTGTTGGAGATGTACCTGATGGATTTCCTTTAGAAAATGGTATTTTCATCATTTGAAATGGGAGGGAGTATCTCCATGTTCCGAAGAGAACTTTCCCGTACACTAGGAAAAACAAAATCCACTGCGATTTTGGTCAATAAATAATCTAAAATTTTGGTTTGATTCGCACTAATTGAAACCCTAATTCGGAAAAGATCAACTGAAACTGAGAGTGTGGTTCATCAGGAAAATGCTGCAAGTCTTGCAGCTCGTGTCAAGAAGACGGATGCGCGGGAAATTGAGAGCTACTACAAGCAATATTATGAGAAATATGTCATGGCACTTGATCAGGGCGAAAAAACAGATAGGTAAATTGATCAAGCATTTGTGTGTGTGTTTTTCTTATTGTAGAGAAATGGAAAGTAAAAAAAAAAAAGAGAGAGAGAGAAGCAAGCAATAGATTGATTCATGGTTCGTTTTTGGCGTTAATGTTGATCTGAACATCAGAGCCCAATTGGGGAAAGCTTACCAGGTGGCCGGAGTGCTGTTTGAAGTACTTTGCTCGGTTAACAAGTCTGAAACGTCTGAAGAAGTTCCCGCTGATGTCAGTTTCCCAATATATTTCTCTTGAACTAGTTTATTTGCGTTTTCTTAATGTTTGTGATTCTTTCTTTTTAGATCATCGAATCAGCCAGAGATGTTGAGGCAAAGCAGGGTATATACGTACCCTACAACATTCTTCCCCTCGATTCTGCAGGAGAGTCGCAGTGCATTATGCAGTTTGAGGAGGTACCCACTCTCCCACTATCTGTTTCTTTTGCTTTTTTTTCCTAAGGAATAATGGTAATTTTTATTTGATAGTGGTACTCATGTCCTTATCAAACTACAGATTAAGGCAGCAGTGTCTGCTCTCCGAAACACTAGCGGCTTGAATTGGCCAGCCTCAGTTGATCCACATCGGCAGAGATCAGGACAGTTGGATCTTCTTGATTGGCTAAGGGGAATGTTTGGGTTTCAGGCATGTGGTCTTTGCACCTTAATTCTATTTTTAGATGATGCCGGCTGTTCCAATATTGTTTAATAACCACCCTCTCTATATAGTTTATCTTTTAACATATGTCTGAAAATATTTCCAGAAAGACAATGTCAGGAACCAGAGGGAGCATTTGATCTTGCAACTTGCCCATCCTCAAGCAAGGCTTATGCCTAAGCCTGAGTCCAGTAACAAGGCATGGACCTCTTATGAAACTTAGTTCTGCTTATTTTCATGGAACTTTCTTGAATTTTAGAGTGCTTTGTATGTTCTCATGATGCATCATATATCATATTTCCTTCGCAAGTAATCAATCCCATATCCACCAACCCCGAAATTATGGCACAGCATGTAACTTACTTGCAGCAGCTGAGCAGATAGGTAATATGCGTTATCACTTATCATGTTGACATGAATCAACATTCTCTGTTTTGAGGATGTGCATCAACAATGTCCACATTTCTTCTTTATTGTTTTCAAGTTTATTTTTTGTAAACTTTCCTTTCCCATTTGTTTGCTCAAGAGGACTGTTCATGTTCCGCTACTTAATCTCGAAAGCTACTGTTATGCAGCTTGATGATCGAGCTGTTGATGGACTAATGACCAAGCTTTTTAAAAATTATAAAACTTGGTGCAAGTACCTGGGAAAGAAACATAGCATAAGGCGAGTACTGCTAGCATTGTTCTTGGTAGTACCTCTCATGGTAGTTGATAGCTGTATGTATAGGATTATTCTTTGGTTTATAAGTTAAAAGTTACTCATGTTAATGATTTGCAGGCTCCCTAAAGGACACCAAGAAGTTCAGCAGAGAAAGCTACTTTACATGGGCCTATATCTTCTTATCTGGGGTGAAGCAGCTAACGTACGGTTTATGCCAGAGTGCCTGTGCTACATCTTTCACAATGTAAGTGTTTCATTTGTCTGTTACAATTCTGTAGGAACCTGCTAATTAATGTATACGTTAAATCAAATATTGGGGGATCAATATCCTGACCGAGTCCTGCTATGCTTCAGATGGCATATGAACTATATGGGTTGTTAACCGGAAATGTTAGCGTTGTGACTGGAGAAAACATCAAGCCTTCTTATGGTGGGGATGAAGAGGCCTTCCTTCGCAAAGTTATAACTCCAATTTATCACGTCATAGATCAGGTACCACTTGTTGCATTCATGGACATATAGTCAAACTTGATTTTATTATTTAGCACCATATGTCATGATGCTCATTGTTATACTCTAGGAAACCAAAAGGAGCAGAAATGGGAAGGCTCCTTACTCTGACTGGTGCAATTATGATGATCTTAATGAATATTTCTGGTAAGTTTTTGTGATATAAATTGTTATCTTAAGCCTCAGATTACCTCCTTAGCAATATTTATCTTTTGATATTATAGGTCACCGGAATGTTTTTCTCTGGGTTGGCCTATGCGTAACGATGGTGAATTTTTTAAATCAACACGTTTCATGACACAGGTTCTCGTCAATATATCTAGATGCTGAAGATTTAAAATCATTGAAAGATTTCTTTTTGATTCATAAATATGTGATGTCAGGGAAGATTATCATCCCGTCAACAGGCTCGAAGCATGCGAAAGTCCTATTTTGTAGAAACACGATCATTTTGGCATAACTTTCGAAGTTTCGATCGTTTGTGGACATTTCTTATACTGGTTCTGCAGGTTAGAAACAGAAAGAAAAAAGTCTTTCTGCTGCAAGTTTCCTTGTGTAATTATTTATGACTCGTTCAACCGCAGGTTATGTTCATTATTGCATGGGATAATACTTCAATTTTGGAGATCTTTGACAAGCATGTGCTATATAAGATATCCAGTATATTCATTACAGCAGCATTTCTCCGTCTTGTTCAAAGTATGTTCTTCTTTTTTGGCAATAAATGGTTCTCCTTACGCTTACTATTACTTTTATTCTTTCATTTTGTTCACTAATACTGAGATAACATGAAAGTTATATTGGGGTAGTTTGGCTGATCTAATTTTTGATAAGTATTCAGTCAAAAGCTAATGAAAGTCTTGATTATTGGTCTAAATAAGTGTCACCTTTGTTTTACGGTCCCCATCTCCATTCCTCCTCATATCAAGTAAGTGGAGTCCACAACCACATTTATTTCTTCCCATGTTGTGTCAGATGGACACAAAAACTGAAATCTTAAATGACCAAAACAAATAAGCCTTCTGTTATCTATTAGATCCAAATTAGTGACTAATGTGTGCTTTGGATCAAATATTTTGCAAGTGTACTAGATGCAACTATGCAAGCACAGACACAAACACTGAGACATAACTCATTTACGTCTGGAAACTAAGTTAGAAATGTTTGCTGACCAAGCCTCAATGTACTTATGGAGTTTTTACTTATGGTTCTTGTATGGTTTATTTGTTTCCTGCCCCTGTGTTGATCCCTACATGATTCAGTTGAGGATATTCTACGTAGATGCCTAGTGGATGCCAAGCATGCACTTAAAAGGTGAAATATGAGCCTTCACCAAGGTTCTAGGAGTCTCTAGTATCTCGTATCTTTCTATATACTCTTGATGGTTGTTGTAGTCTTCAGACATTTTTGGAGATAAACCTGGAACCTTTTCAGGACCATGGGTAGGAAGTTCTCATTTGTAAATCATTCTTTAATTCTCCAATCATCCCGTGGAGAGGGTTAAATGAGTCATAATGTGTGCGATAAATAGAATAACTAATGGAGTTACTATCGAATTCTTACTCATCTGATCTTTGCTGCCACCTAACAACCTCCTTGCATCTCATCTGACCCTTGCACCAATGTGGCCTGTTTCTAACAACTTCTGCAACCGAGTCGGTTGTAATCTGCTCTTGCCTCTTGCACTCTCTTCACTTGGTCGTTCCTATTCTTAATTAGCTCTTTCCCTGGAATGTTCAATTCCTGATTGATTGTCAAAATCATGTCTGGAGAATAAGTGATGAGTGTCACCTGTTAGTGTCCCATGGCCCTAGCCGCTGTGTAACCGTGCATTGCTACACACGTTTTTGATTCAGATCAAGTCAGTGCAATACACTGTGGTTCTCCTTGGACGTGTCATTGGTAGACATGACATATCTGATGTTGTCGTACCTGATATGGTTCACCAGGTTCTACCACTGTAGGGCCAAATCATAGTCAAAAGAAGAGTTTGATCCTGGCTCNGTTCTGAGTCATGTTTAGCATGTATTATTGCTGCTATGGTTGGATTCACTGAATGTTATGCTCAAATAAAGTTCGTCAGGAGTTACATGTCAAGTGCTCTCCTTTATCTGTTAAATTTTTAAGGAGATTTCTTTTTAGGAGTAGAATAGGCTAGTCAAGAAGAGCAGCCATCTAGACAGCAGTTGTGATTCAGTTGGGAGGAAGCCATTATGATTTTTGTCAGTTTCTAGATAAGCTGCTTCCTGCTGCTTGTTCTTTTATGTTTTCTTTTTTTGTCCACATTTTTTTGCTTTTGAAGATTCAATCTACCTTTTACTTGTGATGTGGTAATGCTCAATATTGTATCTTCAAGGGTCTTGGAAGATAGAAATAGGTTAAAGTAAGACCTGGCATTGTTCAGCCTCTAAATCGCTCCATCAGTCAACTATTGTACTATATTTAATGTATACTGTTATCAATATATCACATGGAAATCTTTCTCCCAACTCTAAACCCTAAACTATTTCGTTAATATGGCGATCGGAAAACTCTTTCCAAACTCTGACCCTAAATCATCTCCTGGGACAATGAATGCAGTATTTAAAAAGTAGTGGATACCCAAGTCTAGTGCCTCTTTTTTGCAGCATTAGAGACATTCAAGCCATGCTTAGGTTGGTAGAATAGAAGAGTTAACTTACACTGTAAATGGATGCTAAGGAACCACATATAGCTACATACAGTATTCATACCCCAAAACTCTTACCATATTGTATTCGACACACTACTCATACATCTGTCATCTATGAAGATCTTTGGTTTTGTTCATTGCCTATTTCCACCATAAAATCCAGAAAGAAAATCCAAAGTCACCTTGGACATCCAATATCAAAATCAGAAAAGTTATCCAAGTAAGAAATTATTATAAATAGTTTCCTTAAACTGAGTATGCTATTGGATGGATGCCATTTTTCTGGATATCCATCCGTAGACCTGGTTTTTACCCTATCAGTATAGATAGTGTCTCTCTCAATACTTCCAGTAGGCTTACTGAAAAGTCCAGGGACACATAGCTAGAGTTGAATAATTTGGTCACACATATGGTTCAATGAATTTTTATATCCTTCAAGCTCATCCTTTCAAGTCCATTGGAAGTTCTCTGGTTTAATCGTTTGCTGCACAAAAGTTACCCAGACTCACAACATAGAGAGAAAAGAACTATTATAAATGATAAGTCTAGATTATTCATTGGAACATGCTCTCTATAGCCTTTGGAAACAGCCTTGCTGAGAAAGAAGGTCCTAGGTAGCAGATTTATGAAAAACAATGTATAAAATTTGAAGCACTTAAGAACTCCCTTGGAGGGTTAAAGGCCTATGATCATGTCAGTTGTTCATCAATGTTCCCAATAATGGAATTCATAGAGATAAAACCATTATATGGTGATACTTTGTATGAAGTCTTCAAGCATATTTTGAGCATATTTTCATACCAAGTGTTCTGAGGAAGCAAATTAATTTCATGGTGAAACATACTTTAGGTTGCAGTTGTCTATATTACTTAACTGTGTCTTTTAATTTGCTGTAGGTATCTTGGACCTTATTCTGAACTTCCCTGGCTATCGTAGATGGAGGTTCACTGACTTGTTGAGGATAGTTCTGAAGATTGTTGGTAGCCTGGGATGGTCTATTGTTCTCCCGTTATGTTACGCACAGCAAGCTGACCCTAATGCATTAATCTTTGGGCAACTCAAACCCTATATTTCTTTTCTTGATCAATTGAAAGGCATCCCTCCTCTGTATCTTATGGCTGTGGCATTATATTTGCTTCCGAATTTACTCGCAGCAGTTTTGTTCATATTTCCTATGCTTCGACGCTGGATTGAGAACTCTGATTGGCTTATCGTTAGATTTTTCCTATGGTGGTCACAGGTAAACCATGAGTTTTGCATATTATTCTTATTGTTGGAATTCCAGTTTCATACCCCCAATTTTTCAGAAGTGTGTGGGATAGACTATGAAAATTAACACATACCTAGCATGTCATTTTCATAAGGACATGTAGCAATATTCCTCCCATAGATTTTTGACTGCATTTAAATATGATCCCATCTTGAACTTTTAGCTTTATATTGTTGTTAATATTATTATGGGTACTATATCACTATTAATCACTCATTTGAACAATGTATTTATGGCATTTTGAAGTTAAATAACACTTTCTCAAATGTGACAGATGGGTGTTGCTTTGGACAAATCATATTCTGCTGAAAAATGTTAAAATGGCTATGTTTTTCCAAAATATGGTGTTTTTCTACTAAGGTTCTACAAGAAGCCCTTTTGTCATGCTATGTTTTTTTCTCTTTCCAATTAGTAGCCTGCTAACATGATGTTTTTGAAGTCCAAACTCCATTTCTATTTATCAAGTGTGTGTCTTCTTGGCTATATTGTACTCAATAACTGTGTATTTAACATCCTTCGCTAAGACAATCAGAAGAAACAGAATAGTCCTTCACAATTCAACTTTTTTTGGGAGTAAAGGATCTCAATTTATTTGTTATAAAAATATGACAAGAGTTGAATCTCTTTTTCCTCTCATCAAATGAAGAGAGAGAAAGGGGATGGTGTGGGGTGGGGTGATGAGGATATGTTTTGGCGTCATAGACAAAGTAATTAATCTTTTATGTCCTTTATCTGTTTCTCTGCAGCCCAGGATCTATGTGGGGAGGGGAATGCATGAAAGTCAGTTTGCCCTTATAAAGTATGTACTATTGATTAAGTGATTTGTTTGTACCATGCTATTTATTAGACAGTTTATCTGAAATTTATTGATAATTTGACTGCTATAATAGGTATACTCTCTTTTGGGTGATTCTTCTATGTTCAAAGTTTGCTTTTAGCTTTTTTGTTCAGGTATTGCACTCTCTTCAAAGTTGTAATTCTGTACCAAAATACAGAACGACACTGTAGCAATAATTTTTTTTGTTCGTCTTTAGATAAAACCACTAGTTGATCCGACAAAAGATATTATGAAAATCAGCCACATTCAATATGCTTGGCATGAATTCTTCCCAGATGGTATGTTTTGAACTCTATGTTTTGCGTTTCTTCCTTCCTTCTGGATAATTACTTAAATGATGCATCTGCAGCCAAAAACAACTTGGGAGCTGTTGCTTCACTCTGGATGCCTGTTATACTGGTGTGGAATTATACTGTCCTTTTTTGCTTTTATTTTTCATATTTCCTGTTTTTTTTCTTCTTCTAATTTTAGGTGCTAACATTCTTCTTCTTTATTACCAAGCTCACTTTTAACTGTTCATTACATGTATTTCCTAGGTTTACTTTATGGACACTCAAATATGGTATGCTATATATGCAACTTTGTGTGGTGGAGTCATTGGGGCCTTTGATCGTCTGGGGGAGGTACTGCATTTACTGTTTTTTATGTTTCTGTTGGGTCTGTCACATGAGAGTGCATTTAGTAATGTCTTGTTTTTGACTTGGATTAGCTGAAATAAATCAAAAAGAAGAAAATAATGTTTCTCTTTTCACTATATTATAAGTTAATACGTGGTGCTGCTAGTTGCAACTGTTAAGGGTTAAAAAGATAATTCAGTCTTTAATAAACATTTCCTGAAAACTAACTTGGAAAAAATATGAAAGGACACCAGAAATTGTTGTCCTGATTGGAAGACGAAAGAATCCAAACACATTATGAGCAAATTCCATGGAGAACAGAACAAGATAAGCATTATATATGTGTTTCCATGAATCAAATCAAGTAATGTAATGAAAAAATAAAACTAATGCCCGATAACTAAATAAAGAACAAACAACTATTAGGCAAAGTATCATGATGTAACGTATTCCAATTATGTCAAAACAAACACAATAGTGCTCAATGACCTTATATGGCCCCCTTATGATCACAATTAAGATGAATTTGTTTGACAATGACTTTTAGCGTTCACCCAGAAGATCAGCATCTGCAAACCTTGCATTTCCTGAGGTGCATAGATGGTCTTAATCAAGGGTTGCCTGATACGCTGGTTGCTGGATCTCATCCTTGAATTGTTTTATCATTCTTTTGACTTTTCTCGGCTTAAAAAACTAGCAGGTTTCAGAAGGCAAAGGTTGAGCTTACATCCTCGAGTACATTGTTTGTACTTTTCTGTGGACTTATATTTGAATGGAGATACAGTGATTGATATGGCTGTATTCTACTCTTGTGGGGGGACTTGTAGTTTAGTGGATATACAACTGTAATATGGTTATATTCTAAACTGCATGATTACAAAAATATTGATATAAGATGCAGATAGCTACTTTAGTTAATTAATATATAGGTCTGAGTCAAGTTACTTTAAAGTGACTAGGATGAGCATGATTGCTATGATGTAGAATCTTATGCAATCTGTTTGCTTGTTTGATGTGATGTTTGATTCTCCAAACATTCTCTGTTGGTTGTCTCATGATAACGTTTATGTTTTTTTTTTCTTCACAGATACGAACTCTGATCATGCTAAGGTCGCGCTTCCAGTCTATCCCTGGTGCATTCAATGCAAATTTGGTGCCTTCTGATACTAAGAAAAAAGGATTTTCTCTATCTAAGCGTTTTGTAGCGGTATTTTTTGTTTTCATAGATGTAATGTTCAAAAACATTCTACAAATAACAGTGAGAAAAGTGACGATACTATTCTACTGTACAAATAGGTTACACCTAATCGGAGAAGCGAAGCTGCAAAATTTGCTCAGCTGTGGAATGAAGTTGTAAGTAGTTTCCGTGAAGAAGATCTGATAAGTGACAGGAAAGGCTGTTTGACCAACTTCTTTGATTTGTTTATCACTATGCAGTTTTGTGAAATAGGAGTTGAAACTTAACTGACTAGTTAGCTATTACAGGGAGATGGACCTGATGCTAGTTCCGTATTCTTCAGATCCTAGCCTTAAAGTAGTTCAGTGGCCCCCATTTCTGCTTGCTAGCAAGGTTCGTTTAGGCTCCTTAATTACCATCTTTCTGTTTACTGCATCCTTTGGCTGATTCCTCTTGCTGTTTTAGATCCCAGTCGCAATTGATATGGCAGTTCAATTTCGGTACAAGGACTCTGATCTCTGGAGGCGTATATGTGCTGATGAATATATGAAGTGTGCCGTTATCGAGTGCTACGAAACCTTTAAAAATGTCCTGAACACCGTGGTTGTTGGACAAGCTGAGCAAAGGTTGTCCATGCTACCTATTACTAAATCTTTTGATTTTCTTCATCCTTCAAGTGAGATGATCACAATCTGTTTTTAAGTGGTATATTCTATAGTAATTCAATCCACTTGTTTGCCAACTGTGATTGAATGTGCATAGGATGATTCTTTCTTTAGTAATTCAGCTGCACTGGAGGTGAATTTGCTGCAGTATTTTTTTCACCTTACACCTTCAAAACCTTCTGTTATAGCCCTTTCTTGGCCCCCCATCTACATTTGTTAAAAGCTAGTTAGTGTCACCCACAATGCACCTAGATAAGCTCTCTCCTATCCCTGAGTAATATACTATCTTGGGTTGGATTTTTGGGGTGTTTGTGTACTGTCCCATAGACATATAAGTCTTGTCTAGGTGTTCCTGGGGGACGCACACAATTTTTTATCCCTCTTCTTTGAGTGCTTGAATGACCATTAAAGCTCTTGAATCTACCATTTGAAAACCTTATTCTGCCACTGAAGCAATCATTTTTTCCTGTTGACAGGATTATCGGCACCATAATTAAAGAAGTTGAAAGTAACATATCAAAGAGCTCCTTTCTTACCAACTTTAGAATGGCTTCTCTACCTACTCTCTGCAACCAATTCGTGAAGCTGGTAGACATGTTGGTGAGTACTTCATATAAAGGTAGTTCTAGTTGTTAACTTCGTAAAACTCATTTAACATGAAAAACTTCTAATATTGCAGAAAAATGCTGATGAATCTAAGCACAATGTTGTAGTTTTGCTACTCCAGGACATGTTAGAAGTAGTTACCCGTGATATGATGGTCAATGAAGTTCGGTTAGTGACCTTGAGTATTCTGTCAAATACACTATAGTTCATTAGTTCTGCTCTTACACGATCTGCATACAAAATTATAACTAGTATTTGTATACTTCAGTGAATTGGCAGAACTTGGACAGGATTCAAGCAGGCAGCTTTTTGAAAAAGCTACGGACGCACAACCTGCTATTGCCTTTCCTCCTCCAGTTACCTCCCAATGGGAAGAACAGGTTATACTATCTTTTAATCTGACCTGCATTAGGCAACTAGTGAGTCGGTAACTTAATCTTAGTCGACACTTACCAATTGTCACCATTTATTTGTTATCATTACACAGATAAAGCGTCTTTATCTCCTGCTCACAGTAAAAGAATCTGCCATGGATGTGCCTAAAAACCTTGAAGCACGTCGGAGAATCATGTTCTTTACAAATTCATTGTTCATGGATATGCCACGTGCACCTCGAGTGCGTAAAATGCTATCATTTAGGTAAACAAATATGTCCTCAAGTTAAATATACTGGCAATATGTTAAGCTCTTAAACAGGGAATATGTCAAATATTTTCACTGTGTTATGTATATGGGTCAGTAAAGACAAAAACTCCTATGATAGGAAGGTTCTAATTAGTTTGTATTTTGTTTGTGAGGTACCCTGTATTAGAGAAGTTTCGAAATGAGAGTTTAAATTTCCATTTGCAAAAAAATAAGCATGAGTGGACTACAAGCTCTGTTTTTAGGTTAACATCAGTTATGTGACATGTACAAGATGACCTTGGCTGGTTGTACATGAATCCACAAAATGTTTTAACTTGTCAACATGATACAATTAAATTCATTTGAAAATTGCAGTGTCATGACCCCCTACTATAGTGAAGAGACTGTCTATTCAAAGAGTGACCTCGATATGGAGAATGAAGATGGTATATCAATCAGATATTACCTGCGAAAGATCTTCCCAGGTTTGAATATACTAGCCCTTCCCTTTTCATATATGCTACTTTTCTGTATGCATTCAGATTATTTAGTAGTCCTGTTATTTGCTTTATTCAGATGAATGGGAGAACTTCATGGAGCGCATCAACTGTAAAGAAGACGCTGAAATTTTTGATAACGATGAAAACATTTTACAGCTACGTCACTGGGTCTCCTTAAGAGGGCAGACACTTTGCAGAACAGGTACATGGAAAATAATTCTTTTTCTTCAGATACTCACGGGCATTTTAGTTCAATTGCTAACGAGATGTTAGTTGTCCAGTTAGAGGGATGATGTACTACAGAAGGGCGTTGAAGCTTCAAGCTTTCCTTGACATGGCTAGTGAAAAAGGCAAGAACATATATTTGAGCATTAGGTGTATGAGCTAAAGCGTTGTGTATGTACATCTCTTCTCTTTAACATCTGGCCGTATAATACTACTGTATAATAGAATAAATACCCAAAAAATCTTCTTCAATGAATGTTGGAAGTATATATGATCCTATGCTCTAAAATCATTCTTTCACTTTATGGCAAATCAGCATCAACCGAAAAGGAGCAATCCAAAATTCTGTTTTGTTCTACCTTTACATGGAAGGGTAATAACATCAAAGTAATTGCATTATTCCACACAATGCAGTTTATGGCTTTATAAACTGGAAAATGATTTTTTAGAAAAAAACAGTATACTTGGTTTTTTTACTTCTGTAATTCTGTGTATCTTGACAAATACATGTGGATTATGGTTGGAACCATAGTGATGAAAAGCATTTAAATTTTATCAGTCATAGCTGAGGTCGTTCATTTACCCAATCTTTTGGTCAATGTTTAGTGCAGTAGGTTCTATGGTGGAGGAAGTAATTTAGAACTCGTGTTAACCCTTTGAGCAAAAAATCTTACTCCAACCATCAGTTAATAAGTGCATCAAGTTTCATTCATATTAAAACATCATTGCCATCACTGCAAAGTACTTGTGATGTTGATTTTAGTCCACATGAACTGCTTAAATTCGAACACCAAGAGTCCATTTATATATATTTATATATATTTATATAGGGGTGGGTTCAAATGTGAACCACTTTTTGGTTGTGAACGTGAGGA
>LUCG01307161.1:0-10254 GCA_001633085.1 Carthamus tinctorius
TTTCATTTCTTTGAGGATACCAAACAAGAGATTAATTCCAATTCTCCACCTCATTTCTATTTCCCCCAATTTCCATTTCTCTCCATTTCCATTTCCAATTATCTCTAATTATTTTCTCTGTACCAAACACCACCTAAAGGTGGTGTCATAGTGACAAATATTTAAAGGGATATACCTTAGATGAACTAAAAAAAAGAATTCAATTAGAATAACCCTTTTTATGTACATAATTATATTAATTGTGTATAATTATATTAACTCAATAGTTCTTTTTTAATACCAATCATTTGAGCATATGATGTGATGGTAGGTGGTATTCCTTCTTTCTTGTGTGTTTACCCTACACACTGTCCCTTGATGGTTGTTACTTCAATTCCAAATCAACATTTCACCCTCATGTATGACTATTAAACTTGAGAAATTATATTTTTTCCAACTTTTTTAACTTATTCATTTGATTATTTGACAAGTGTTAAAATTAATAAATGATATAAAAAAAGAGAATTAGTACATTACACATCTCAAAAAGAAATATATATAATTTCTCATTAAACTTTGGTACTTAATTATAAAATCCATAAACTCGTAATTATTACAAAAGTGTTTTAAGGTTAAATCCACCTTTAGAAAATCTAAAACACTATAAAACAAATGATTTTATAGAAGAAAAAAAATTACCTAGAAAACTTACCGAAAGATCACCCACAAAAAACCAATAATTCCGGTAAAATCTGATATTTTTCTACAAATCACTCATAAATTACCAAGAAGGGCCCTGGGTAATCCGTCACTTAGCTTGGGTTGCCAATCAACAATTTATTGACCAACTTCTGGTGACGGTATTGTAACGAATCACCCATTTAGCAAAAGATTTCTTGTACGTAAGAAAATTATTCCATTTAGTAATGAAAATAGTGATTTAAGATTAGTGTGTAAGAGAAGGAAATTGATAGATGTGTGTGTATTTAACAAGTAGATAAGTGCATGCTTTGCTAAAATGTGTTTTAGGTAAAATTAGAATCATTCATGTGTTTTAAATATAAAAAGGTGGCCCAACTTGATGTTAATGTGTATGGCTATGGAATGGTGAGATTTTATTTACTACATAGAGGAAACTTCATTTCAAAATCAATTTGATGCCCTAAAACAAGGAGGGGTCCTCACCAAGGAAGGACTATACCTTAGGTGGGAACAGGAGGGAGGTCAGAAGGAGCGGTCCCGAACAATTACGAAGGGGTCGTAAGTTACTTTTTGTACATTTTTTTGTCACATCCTTTTCAATTTACCAAATTAATAACTTACAGTAAACTTTACAAGAATGGTACTTAAGAAAAACTCTACTGTAGGTCTCACGTCTTTTTTTAACGTCAATACTTATTATATCCTTATACATGTTATTAATAATGACGAAGGTTCGTGTGAAAAAAAAAGAGTTAAAGTGAGAAGCTTAAGAAGAGATATGGACCCTTGATCACTATTAATTTCATACCACCCATTAATTGCACTTTTCACGGGAATTGACTTAATGTGTATCTGTGCATCTCATTAGTGTTGATCTTCAATTCATATTGATCCAAGGGTCTAAATCCCTTCTTACGCTTTCACTATAACTTTCCTTCTCACCGGAATCCAACCTTGTTAATAATCATATAAAACAACTAACAAAATTTAATTCACACCAAATTCAAATAAAAATCAAGGTTCTTGTACAAAAACTCAAATGATGTAAGGTTTTTATAAGAACTTTCTTCAATGGTGGTTCTTACAAAAACCTATATTTTTTGCTTATTAAGACCTCCCATTTCAAGATGCTTTATATATGAGGAAACAGTATAAAAATTGAAGGGAGGATGACAATGAAGAAGGGTTGGGTGTCAATAAGTCGAGTCCTATAAAAGATTATTCGTGTTCAATTCGAACTTCAATTATCTTTTTCATGATAATTAACATGCGAGCTCGAATCTCTTTTTAATGTTCGAGTTTGAACTAATGTTGTTAATGGACTCAAACTTGAGATCGATAAATTCATTACTACGGTGTATCCAGGGCCGTTTATAGGAGTTTTGATGCCCTGTGCGAAAATACTTAAAAATGTCCCTATGCATATTTATTTAAACGAAAGATGCAATTTTTTAAACGGTTTAGAACCTAGTCAAAGTTAGTCGGCTCATTCCTATGCCAGTTTTTATTACTTAAAATGAAAAGTACAAAAGGGGACCTAAAAATCAAAACCCCAAATTTACAAAGTACAAATATACATCACTTGAAACGATGTCTTCATGTATTTTTTGAAGTAAAGTTATCAATCAAATTTTCATATTCGTCATTCTCAAAGACCAAGTTCTTAAATTGATTATATGTTCGGAACTATTTTCATAACCACAAGGCTTGTGTCATACTGGTTAAGGCTTGTGGGGGATGTGGCCTATGGCACTGAGATTATCTCATGACTGTACGCTTAGTAGTTAATTGTCAATGATTAGTCTAGGGAAAATGCCTAGATACCCTTTCAAAAAGCAAAAAACAACTATTTTCATGCAAACTTAATGTTTCACCTAAATGTATCAAATTACTTATCCATCTGATAGCTAATTGACTTTTAGACCAAACAATTTTGAATATCTTACAACAAAAACATTAAAAAAAAAACTAATAGCATATCTAAATTTGATGCCCCCTTAAAACTTGATGCCCTGTACAATAGCACGGACTGTATATGCCCTGGGTGCATTCTATTTATCTATTATGTATCTACATTTTTTGGATGCTGTAGGAAATTCCTACTATTTAAACTTTTAACATAAAATTGTAATATTAAAAATATAATGAAAAATACTTTGATATTGATATATTTAAATATATAATTATCAGAGAATTCAATTTAAACATAAAAAAATTTATTTAAGTGTAACTCTATATTGCATTAATTGAATTCTTTATTAATTTCCCTGAAGGACCTTAATTAGCTATTAATTTCATGTATAATTTTCTGTCAACTTCAAATTCTATCAATTTCATACTTACGTATTTAATATAAAAGTTGTTATTTGTATATTTAAACGCAAACATAATCAATTTACATAAGAAGATAATATATAAGTTTAGAGTATTTTTAAACGTTTGTATCTTTATTATTTATAAAAGTGATAAAATTAAAATATATTTAATATTTATTATCGTATAAATATTATTTAAAATTTAAAACCATAAATAAATGATAATCCTTTAAAAATGGATGTTTGAATTATCTGAAGCTTAATACAAGATAAACATCTTATAATATAAAAAATTCAAATAATTATCGGGCTCATACAAAAGATTGAATTATTATCCACATATAAAAATATATATTATTAAAACCTAAAACTAATATCTTATTATTAACTTAGATCAAATATTTGAATTATTAATCCATATAAAAAATATAAATTATTAAACCTAAAACTAATATTTTATTATCGACAAAGATAATAAAGAAAGCAAAATATTATACGATGCATCATTGTTATAGTGCGTTTTTAGTATCACTAACATATATATTTAAATATCTGAATTTTTAAATATAAAATGATTAAAAAACTGTGGGACCCATTATGAGTTTAACAGGCTAGAAAGATCCAGAGATCAACCACATAGATGGTGAGCCACGTGGCAGCAGATGACTTAATATCATCATCAACTTCCCACTCCGTACGATCAAAAAGGAAAAGCTCCTGTTATACCAACCCTTGTATTTCTATCATACTTCAATTATGGTCCTTACTTTATCATAAATACCATAAACTTCCCTACACCTACACCACAACCTATGGTTTTTCTTACATCTAATCAGGAGTATTTCCGATGTGGTTTATAGTCCGACCACATAAACCAAAACCTGTGATTTGAGCAAAATCAAACAGACCCAGATCAATTGCCCGGTGTCTTTGTCGACGAGAGCAACGAAATGAGTGAGATCGATTAAATAAACCTGCATATTTAAATCAATCGTTTGAATCAGGACCAAAGAGAAAACCCAGCGTCGACGAGAACAACGAGAAGATTTGAATCAATCGATTGGATCGTTCAATCGAGAGTGAATCGTTGAATGGAAGAGAAAACATACCTGGAGATCGAGATTGATTTCCAGATAGACGCTGGAAGGGATGGATTTTGAGCAGCGTGGAAGAGATGGATTTTGAGCGGCGCTTTTTCAGATGCTAGGTTATCACTTGTTCTATCAGATCTATTTCAGTATTAAGCGGGTCTGAAGACAAAAAAAACAAATGGTCTGAAACTCAAAATATCTGAAACGGTCAGACTTCTGAGGTTTTCAGTGGAAAAAATTAAAAAACAAACAGCCCCTTAGAGTCAAAACGATACACGAAATTGGTTTTCTCGGTTTATAATTTTAGATGGTTTATATAGTGTTTACAGTATATATANGGTTAGAATTGCAATTTGCCTAATCCAAAACTTGAAACCAAGCCACTATGTAGTTTTGAAAAATAAAAATACAAACAATAAACCATACAACAGAAGTTTTAAACCACATAGTCTAGTATAGATTCTACAAGTGCAATAACATATTCGAGATAAGGTTTGAGGTTATTTCGAAGTTTAAGAGGGAGCATTCCACACTTTGTCCAGGGTACGTTTTGAACATTTTCCATAAACCAAAGGATAACTAATGGAAATAGAAACATTTTGAGGTGGGTAAAATGGGGACGGTATAGACGGAAAGAACAGTTTTGATAAAGAAGATGAAAAGCAACTAACAAAAATCCAATTGGGAATTGTTGTGATCTCCTTTTCGTGATTTCAAATAGGAGTCATTGTCTCCTTATAATTTAGGTCCATTTGATTTGATAACCCTAGAATCAGTTATCATATTGAATTTGGACTTTTTATCATCATACCAGCTTTACACAAATTCTAATTCTGTTTTGTCGGACAGATAAGCAAGCATTGATTTGATTCGATAGATAGTCATCATAAGCATCAATTCGATTCAAACCCGATTAATTTTTAGGTTTAGATTCGCAAGTTGGTGGTGGGAGTATTCTATAATAATTTCAGCAAGCATCTTCAAAAGCAATCAAATTAGCTTATTGGTAAAGATTTCTTCCCCCTTTTTCTTCTATCTTTTATTTTTTATCTCGGAAATTGTGTTGATATTCGATGTGGAATCAAGCTCATTCTCAATTTTGGTTGTTTGATTTGCATGGATGAATGCGATTTTGAGTTGTTGGTGTTCTGTGGTAACGATTGTTATCTAGGTTTACGCTAATTTTAATTTCTAGATTTGTTACTGTGGTTTGGAGTTTAAACATCACTTAATTGCTTTTTATCTACTCGATTTTGTGCTTTTTTTTTCAATTGTGAAAGGTTAATGGAATAGTTCTTCAGATTGTTTATATTTGATTTTATGGCTGTTTATATGTGTTTTTCCTCGATTGAATAAAACTTTTATCAACTCATATTATCTAAAGAAACAGTTTCAAAGTCTGAGATGTTTGTTTGGATTGCAAGAAGGTTGATGAAAGCTTGAATGGTTATGGAGTAAGCTTAACTTCAAAGATTTTGACTTTTTGCTGACTTTGACATATGTGTTTTCTTGAATTTTGGGCTGCAGAGTCAAAGATTTGAGGAGAATTCAGAAGGTTGGCTTTCCAACAAGCTTATTTGGGACCTGAATTGCCAACCTTCTTCATATATTTCTGCTCAATTTGGTAGAGAAAAAATTTTGGATGTTTAGGGTTTGAAAACATCTATAAAAATGCATAGGTTGTTATCAGAGATTTTAATGGATACCCAAGGGGGAGGAGAGTCGTTGCTTGGTTCGATCAAGATTGCAGTTCTACCGATAGCCAAAGTTTTCACCATGTGTTTCTTGGGGTTTCTTATGGCTTCCAAGTATGTTAACATTTTGCCTGCAAGTGGAAGGAAGCTTTTGAATGGGGTAACTATTCGAATTCCTTTTCTTTCTTTTGAAATTGTGATTTGAGTGTTAAACAGAAATTTGTTTCGATTGAACGATTGGTCTTGTATTTAGCTGAAGATATTTTATGATTAGATGTCATAGTGAATCTATCCTTTTGGTTAATAGTGCATCTATACCTCTGTTTTGACTTTCCTATTTAGTTAATTAATGAGCATGAAAAAATAAGAAAGCAACCTAAATTGTATGCAAATCCCATTAATATTTCGAGAGCCGTGAGAAAAGCTGTATATGAATTATTGATAATGAATATCGTGGCAGGTATTCAAGACGAATACCATGAATAGTGAAAATATCATAGTGAATCTATCCTTTTGGTGGTTGTTTTAATTCTGTTTTGTGTTTCCATATTTAGTTAATTAATGAGCAGGAAAAAGTAAGAAAGCAACTTGAATTGCGTACAAATCCCATGTTGGTTTGAAACAATTGTTGCTTCTGAGAACCATGAGAACATCTGTATATGAATTATTCATAATGAACATCATGGTAGGTATTCATGATGAATACCATGAACAGTGAAAATACATGATATTCATGAATATTTAGGTATATTCGGCATGAACAATTCATAAATAATTGGTTGTTCATAATGAATATCATGATAGGTCTTTATGAAAACTACCATGAATAGTGAAAATGCGTGATATTCATGAAAATTTAGGTATATTCATAATGAATAATTCTTAAATAAATAGTTGGTTCTCAAAAAATTTAAGGCTCTTAAATGTACTTTATACAGTATTCTTTCTATATCCGTCTTTTGTTCACATCTTTGAAACTCTATACCATAGCATAGTTACCTAAAGTGCTAAATTTTCTTTTATTTCCATCTTAATTGCCTTACTTCCATTTAGGAATTACTAATCGAATTAACACATATTTGAAATTTAACATGCTGTATCTGAATTTTGAAGTACAAATATGACCGATCTTCCAAATTTAACTTGTAGGATCATGAGCTCTGTTCTCTTTATGAACTTTTAACAGGATATAGAATGATCAAATTATATTGGAATAATTTATAAGCATTAGGATTGAGTAATCTTTATCATACTTTATAAATATTTAAACCTAATTTGTGGCATAAATTGTATTTGATCCAGTTGGTCTTTTCACTTCTGCTTCCATGCTTGATATTCTCTCAACTTGGACAAGCCATCACGTATGAAAAAATGATCCAATGGTGAGATTTAAATTTAGTTGTTACTTGGATTAAACTTTAATTGTAAATGTCGGTTAATTATAACGTTACCATTTCACAGGTGGTTCATTCCTTTTAACGTTGTGTTGGCTACCTTATCTGGTTCGCTCATAGGGTTTCTGGTTGCATGCATTGTCCGTCCACCATATCCATACTTCAAATTTACCATTGTTCACATTGGCATCGGTAAGTTTCTCTATTTCTCATCGGTTTCATTCATATATTAATCTTTTAGTTCCCTCAACTGTCAGAATATGTTGTACTCTTTGGCGTAGAGGTCAGGTCTGCAAACATCCCACCCACGGTCCCACCTATAGGTGGTACATATGGGATTCTTTTGGGTTATATTATATACATTAATTTTGATCATCCATCATCTGGGGTTCTTTCAAGACAACCCAAGATCTTCGATTAGCTCGTTATCCTTTTATCTTGATGTTATTGGAACGAATTCTTTGCAGGGAATATTGGAAACGTACCACTTGTCTTGATTGCAGCTTTATGTCGAGATAAATCAAATCCTTTTGGCGATTCTGCTAAATGTACGCAAGATGGAAATGCATACATTTCATTTGGCCAATGGGTAAGCTCTATATTTATTTCTGAATTCGTCGTTATAAGTTCAATCACTTCTATCTACTTGTACGCACTTGAACTTTTTCTTTTGAAAGAAATAGCCTTTCTGTCTCTTGAGATAGATATAAGGTCCAGATGCATCCTACCCCTTTGAAACCTTACCTGCGGGGCGGATATACTGGGTTCATTTGGTTTGATATCTACTCATAATATGAGTCTTTTGTGGTTGGTTAATTACTAAAAACACCCTTAAATTGATTGATCTATTTAGGTAGGTGCAATCATTCTTTACACATATGTATTTCAAATGCTTGCACCTCCTCCCGGAGGTTCTTTTGACATTGAAGATAGTAAACTTCCCGTAAAAGCCCCTCTGAAAGGTAGCAACCCCCCGGAAGAAGTTCCCTTGCTCACTCAAGAGCCTGAAACGGTAGATGAAGATCCTCCCACAGAAAGCAAGGTGAGAACCCAACAATTTTCTGCTTTTTTCAGTAAAATCAAATGAAATAACTAGTGTCTTGAACTCTAAACACTTGGGGCATTTTGGAATTTTTACCTTTCATGTTGTTTTTATGCAGATAAAATCGTTCATGAAATTTGTGTATGAGAAGTTGAAGCTGAAGCAAATAATTCAACCCCCTATCATTGCATCTGTTAGTACATGCTTATTTGCATTATATACGATGAAGTAAACATGTTATTCTGCTAATTTTATCAATTTTAACATTCATTGGTATCGTGTTTTTTTTGTGTGTGCAGATACTGGCTATCGTCATAGGAACCATTCCATTTTTGAAAGGGTTGATCTTTACACCCGATGCACCACTCTACTTCTTCACCGACAGTTGCTTGATTCTTGGGTATGTTTACTTTTATTTTGTTTATTCACTTGCGTTATTTTGGGTAGCCATGGGTGTGTGGGCCAGCATGTTCTGTGGCCCTGAGGAGACTCAAGACCTAGCCTTTATTTGCCAGTTGAATTTTTGTTACTTCTTGGCAGACCTACTTACGGATGATGATAGATTTCACGTCTATTTCTCTAAGAACCTCTAGTCTTGTTTATTTTTGTCTGATTCTGATACAAAGTTGCAACTCACAAGTCTTTATTGTTGCAATCATTCTTGTAATATTGTTAGTGATGATTTATGAAATATAAAAATGATGACATGTGAGAATTCTTGAGTATTATACGATATTTAAGTGATTATCTGATAAAGTTCTATTATTTTGTATCAGGGATGCTATGATCCCTTGCATTTTGTTGGCATTAGGCGGGAATCTGACGGATGGTAAGTTCATTTGTTAATGCTTTTGTATAAAACTTGCTCCCTCCAGATTCAAACAGAAGTTTATCCAAATCTATCTCTTCACATTATTGAAATTGGTATGGGCTTTTTGCATGAAGCCCCCTCAAGAAGCTTATTGGATAAGCCACTTTTTATATCATTAAGCCACTAACAAACAGACCCTAAGACTAACATATACTAAAAGCAGGAAAAACTGAGATTGGCATAAAAACGACACGAAAAGCAGGAAAAACTAATGTAGCCATCAAATCTTATCACTAAACCGTAGATACCCTTATGAATTTTAAGTTGCATTAAAAAGTCTGCTTTTTTGGAACACTAAATGCAGGACCGGGGAGTTCAAAACTAGGATTGAAAACGACTGCTGCAATTATTTTTGGTCGATTAGTTTTGGTTCCGCCAGCTGGATTAGCCATCGTGACATTCGCTGACAAACTTGGAATTCTCCCACCCGACGATAAAATGTTCAAATTCATCCTTCTTCTACAACATTCAATGCCCACATCTGTTTTATCAGGTAATTAACCACCATACAATTGATGATTTTTTTCCCAAAAAAGATGAAACCTTTTTCTTATATATGTATGTATGCAGGTGCTGTAGCGAGCTTACGAGGGTGTGGGAGGGAAGCTGCAGCCATCTTGTTTTGGGTTCATATCTTTGCGATCATTTCAATGGCGGGTTGGATTGTTTTGTATCTCAACATCCTTTTCTAGACTTTCTTTCTCAAATCAAAATCTTGAGATTGTGGGTCAGATTGAGATGGTATACGTATGAGAGACGATTCGTATGTTTATATGTGTTCATAGCAATTAATTCACATAGAAATAGAGATGATCTTATAGCCTTTCATTTGTTCTTCATCAGTTGCTCATGGATGTTGGTGTTTTTTTATATTCAATGTTCGATGGTAAACCAAAACGTCCTCTGTATCTTCAATGGGTTTTAGGAATTAGTTTCCATGTGTTTATCCATGTATATATTGAGTTGGGTTTACAGGAAAATTGCAAAAAAATTTGAAAACTTAAGGAACATCCTAATAATCTCATCTGAGTATTGTAACTAGTACATATTATACATGTGCATAGAAAAAAACAAGTAATATGCATACTGTTTAAATGAATGGTTATCACGATTAAATTTTAATTTTTTGGGGGTTTCTTTTCAACCCTCCCTCTCTCTCTCTCTCT
>LUCG01307162.1:0-10825 GCA_001633085.1 Carthamus tinctorius
GCTTACGCCTCGCCTCGTAGAGAGAAAACGCCTCGAGTCCCGATTGGGATTTTTAAAACCTTGATCAGCGGTCCTAAGTGTCTCCGATGGTGTAAAATAGTTAATCAGCAAATGTAACTTACTCAATCGTTGTTGGTGTGGCCACAAAAAGCTGCCTCCGATGCCAAACTGCACCAGTGGCATGAGGTATCGCCACATCTCCCAAGTACCTATACTGAGGTCGCAACGAAGATATGGCAATGTATTGCTGATATGCAAAAGCACAGTACTCGACAGTTTGGTCCCAGGCTGTCCATTCTGGCTGAGGCAGCATTCCACCCACGGGTTGAAAGCTTTCCCAACTAAAAATCTCAACATCATTCAAATAGAAGTAGTCAGAACAAGATATTCAACATTAAAAAAACAAGTGGTATCCATACTTACATCATAAAGATTCAGGAACTCATTAATTAAAAAAAATGTGATATTTCAGGTTAGTTACATATTCCATCGGAAACATCTGTATCAAAATCAGAGTGGATGACATAGAAATTCTTCTAAATAAAAGATCTTGTGATGTGTGTCTCTGTTAAGAGCGTAGTTCAGTTTGACTTTCAAATGAGGGAAAATATGACAAGCAGCATATATATTTCGTCAGTAAGAATGTTACTTCTTGGTGCTACCATACTGGTTAGGCATGATCATTTCAGAGAGAAGTGACTCAGAAATCTTCGAGGTATGTAGATTTATTTTCTAATTGCAATAATGACAGACACAAATACAATCAAAATTCCATAGTGATTATAGTGCTGGAAATTATTTAGATATTTAGATTAAACGAGAAGATATTAAACATTAAAAATTACTTCCACCAAAGGCCTTGAAGTCATATGAAAAACAAGGTGCAAGTTCAGAAGGCCAGCAATCTTACCTGTATAACTGAAAGTTCTGAGGTGCTGCTTCAGCAGGATTCCTTTGAGAAGCGTACCCATCATCAATGGTGCTGAAAGATGAAAGGGCACTACTCCCAAAGCCTGATAACGGCATTGACTGGATTGATGAAATAGATGTGGCAGCAACAGGGCTAACCCTTCTCGAAGTTCGGTATGCTATACCAAGTAGTGTCCCTCCATGCAATCCAATAACCTACAAACAGAAAGTCTTAGCATGCACCACATAAGCACATTTTGAGAGCCATGCGACCCAAATATTAACCTCGACGTGACATGGGAGCTCACAGTAGAAACATGCATTAATAGTTGGTTAGTGTTCAGATTACATTCTTTTTATTAATGTAGTCTCTAGATTTTCTGAAAGAGTTCATTAGCAAGACCATGGGAGGAGGGCCGGGCGGCAAATAATTTAGGATACATTTTTGGGATCACTAGATTTTAGTCGGAAAAAGAGGAAAAAGAGATCATAGCATAACAGACCTCAGTCAATCTATACATATTAGGACGAATGCAACAGATTAGACAAAAAAAAACATGACTCCCCTCATAATCTACCCGTCTGTTTTAAATTTACGCAACCACATTTTAAGAAATAAGAAGCAGTTCCAAACAATGAAAGTCGTCCCAAAATGGTGATAACAAACACGAAATGAGTATATTAAAGGGAACAGAAACTCGTACTGGTTCACTGCGTTCACCAATCGACCTCATTAATATGTTGGATGTCCCATCATCCAGCAAGATACGAACTTGAACACTTGCAGCCGAAGCAGCTGCTGCAGCTGCTTGTGCTGCAGCAATAGCAGCAGCCTCCTTCGCTTTTCTTGATGAGCCCCCTTTAGGTAATATAGGCATTCTAGGAGGCACCGCAGATTCTAACAGGGCAAATCTGTCTCGACAAGTATCCCAAACCAGAAGCCTTGCAGTGCCTGAATCGACAATTGCCCAATCACTGACCTTGTAGATTGAAAAGTATGGAATATCAGGCCATACAATTGAAACATACCTGCAAAAAAAAAGCAAAAATGCAGTCATAATAGAGAATGTAATTTTCATTAATGTTCTTAATATTATTGGACTGCATCAATCTTTAAGTATATGAGAACACTAAACAATGGCAAGCATGCAAGGGGGAAATAATTAGAAGAAATAATGTCAAAAGATTGATACAAGTCAGCAATCACAAGGGCCATGGATCAAGTACAGATGTATTGACTAGTTGCTGCTACAGAATGGTCCTAATATATGGTCGATATTCCCACACTATAAATAGTCCTTTGACAGAAGAACTTACTTCCCCGAACTGCTCACGGATAGAACGGAATATGAATCATGTGGAACAGGAGTGCTAATATGCTTTTTGATCTGTTTAACATTGAGTTGTTCAGAAGGGTCTCCCCTTAATTTTCCTGTTTCGGTCAACGATCCATTACTTCCAAGAGAAGGATTTGCTGTGTTGGATAATTGAAACTGCAGCATCTTCAGTTCCCGTTCAACTACATATACTGCTGCATGTTCACGGCTTTCTGGTGGTGACGGTAGAGGAGCAACAGCAGGAAGAGATCTAGGATCGAATTCACTGAGTATGACACCTATATTTGTTCCAGTAGCAACAATATGTGGTTGTAAGGGATGTGCAACCATTGAATATACCTAACATAGTAACCCAGCAATAATGAGTATTCAAGTATAGAAACATTTTGACTCAAGGATCACAAAAACAAAGAAACATTGCTTAAGTAATTCACGGTTTGACCTGGAGTAAAGCTCAGAACACATTTCAGTACAGGAACGCATATGATATGAACTCATATTCAGATGCATACATACATACTAAATAGATGTTTTTTACTAATGAAAGCATATTAAGATGCATGTGAAAAGAGAGGACATTACACCAATGCACATGAGACCAGAGCAAGAAACTCGAGTCTCATCCTCGGAACAAATAGGGTAACTCATGCAAAGTTACTGAATAAATGAGAATTTTTTGGACTTTGGCAGCTCTCACAGTAAACTAAATTTGAATATCTAAAACTAAACTCAAATACATTTTGATAAAACAATTGTATGAGAAAAATAAAAGTCAGATGAACTTGATACAGAAAGTATATTTCAAACATAGGAATTCATGGACAAATCCTCATTCGCTGTCAAATAGTTTATAGTGCTTTCATAATTAACACAGTCAAATTTCCATACCCAATGTAAGCCATCATACAATCATTAAGTCAAACACCTCTGATAGCTTATAACGTGTTGTGGCTTATTCTTGGCTACACTCACCAAAATTATATATAGCACTCGCAAGACCTTGATCTCTTTCATAATGATTTAAATAAATAAATTACCCCATATACCATGCTGCCTTAGCTTTAACTTAAACTTTACTAAATGTGACATGCTCAAAACATGGTTTTGCTCCTATGTCTAGTCAAGCATCAAAGTGCAATTATAAAGCAAACACAAAATTTTAATCACATATGAAGTAACTTTGCATCACACACAACTCTTCACTATTAGATATTTCGGATCTTGTTCAATGATATTCAATAAAAATATAACTGAGAGAACAACTTGACTTGACCCAGAATCCAACCACAACAAGTTCTTCCAGAAGTTTAAAAGTTCTATTTTACTCCTATCTGCTATACATCTAGGTCCTTCACTAAAACCTGATGTGTATCTTACTACCTTTGGAACTCCCATTACAACCTATGATGCAAAGTTGAAACTACCATAGAGGGTGATATCGACCGACTTTGCTAAGTAAACTTCCGTTTGATATGGTATCCAGACTGCTACTTCTTTTTTCATAAACCAATACGAGAAGCAAATTTTGGCATAAAACAAAAGCAGACGCACTGAAACAAATTTAATTGTTTGATAGGCTCCATTTTGAGGTCAGCAAGGTCTAAATGGTTTCTAGTTGCATTATGTACATCTATGTGTGCCAAAGGGAAAGGTCATACCCATCTGGGAGTGAAATAGCATGTATTAGCTCTATTAGTTTTATCCGTTGATTTGGCACATTTTTTGAGAACCTTTCCTCCCAGAATCAGAGGGATGAGGCTGGGAAGGGACGATGGAAGCCAGGAAGAGATCGCAGGTAACAACCACACTCATTCTATTTTGAAAACCATGTCCACCGAAGCAGCTAGTTTTCTTGGAACTATTAAACATTAAGGTAACTGAAACATATAACACAGCAACTTATCATCAGCTTTCTATCAATTTAAAAAAGTAACAGCAGAAGAATTCTATTGGGTGTAACATGAGACATTGATATTTGAAATCCGCTTATTTTGTAATTAGCAACACAAGCATCAACATTAAGGACTCTAAATACAGCTTCTTATAAACTTTCAACAGGACAAATTACAAATAGGTACATACCCTAAGCTTTTTGTTAGGTGCAAGTACTTGTGGAGGCACTAGAGAAGAAAGTTCACATAATGGCCTTGTTAGAGCAGAATAAGTGGGGTGCTCAATAGCCCTGCAATTTTTGACAGAGAAAAATGATTACTTAAAAGTGTTGAGAAACCAGAAAGCAGCATAAGTTTAATTAGCCAATTGGCGCTGACAATTATCCTCAAAAAAAAACTTCATGTACAAATCTCANAGATAAGAGCATACCATATATGTGAATCCTTCACACAAGTTAATATATCAAGGTTGGGTGCTCGAGGATGGCACCAAGATGCCACACTGTGACAAGCCATTTTAGGAACAGGCTTAATACGACGTAGCTCCTACAAAGACAAGACTAATCAGTTGAAAATTACATTGGTATGTAAGGTACTTCTCATCTTCCCAGTGCATGATTTCATATACCGAATTAAATGATTGCATGAATAACTATACAAAAAAAGGAGTGGATACCTTGAATGACATTGTATCCCAGATGGCTAAAGTCTTATCTGCACCTATTGTTATGAGCTGAGGTGCACTTCCACTAACTCTAGATAGCTCAACGGCCACAACACCACCATCATGTGCCTTCAATAGTATCTCAGATGTTAGCCTTCTAAAATATTAGGAGCTGAAAGTTTACATCTTGTCTTGCACATAGATTGTTAAGCACCATCAGGTGTAGCATCATAAGAAACTAGGTGCCAACATTTAGACGACATTATTTTTCTTTACATCTTACCCATCAAGCAGAAGAGCTACTACCACACGAAACAACAAACTAAACAAACCACAGCGAACAAGTTGAAAACTACAAAGTCCAAAATTTTCAACATTAAAAAGAAGAATCAAATGTAATCAACCGACCAACCTTAACTCTTAGATCAGAAAATCTGTATCATAAATTCATAATCTTAAAGCTTGAAGATATTTTGAGATAAAAGTATAAACTGAAATTATTGGTACACCAACATCTATAAGTTTCCGAATACATGATTCATTATCGAAACATGTGCAAGGGGGCAGCAGATGACAGGAAGAGAAAAAAAAAATAAACCCCCTAGTTAAAGCAGAAATATGAATAATGCAAAAGACATAAATGTGTAAGGGCCAACATGGAAGGAGCCAGATAAAATATGGCAGATACAAACATGATCTAATTATCCTTGTTATCCTATTCTTTTGGTTCCTATCAGGTATGTGTTTGATATGCAAGGGTTCATACATGATGTGTCTTAGCACCTCTGTTGTGCAGTTTCTATCGGCAAGCACTACAATTGAAATCATGTCTGGCTGTATGCAATAAACACACAACAGATATTATGAAATGTAGTTGCTCGTATCTTTTAGTTCGGCGTGTTAAAGGCTCAAGGCGGACTTAGGCGCAAAGGATCCTAAGTCCTAGGGTCCAGCCGCCTGCCTCATGAATGTGAGGCACATCTTATAAAATACACACACAGTTACAGAAAACTCAAATATGCAACAAGTACAAGCCTCCAATGCAACAATCAATAATAAAAAGAAGAAGTTTAAAGCATGAGCAGTGAGGGCGAAATTTTAAGGTTTGGGCATTTATTGAGGACGCTTAAAGTTCTAAGGATTGGGTATCTAATATTAGGGTTTGACTTAACCCGTCTATCTAATAACTCTTCTTTAAGAAGTCTAGGAGATGAGAAGATGAGAAAACTTATTAGATTAGGTATGATTAGGAATTTAATAACTCTTTATGAGGCACGCCAAGGCCCACAAGGCGCACCAGCCAACGTGCAGCACCTTAGCGAGCCTCGTCAATACGCCTAGACTCGACTTTGAAAAAGCCCAAGACCTTGAACTGTATGAGCCTCTAAGCTAGGCGGGCTTTTAACAATTACCGCTTGGGGATTTCATAAGGTGGTCCTACATTCATTGCTCTATTGAACACATGAATTCTGATATCTTGATGTTCATAGGAAATTAGTCAAGGGAGGAACTAGGAATTTAAGTTAGAGGGATTTGGTTGCAGAGGATTGTATTATGTTGTTTCATTAATCTTTTGAGCGCAATTTCTGATCCGGAAGTATTTTGAGGTTGTTGTGCATTCTTTCAGTGAAAAATTCTGACCATTGATTTTAATGAAAATTGGTGAAAATCGGGTCATGTCCTGGGAGGGCAACACCAAAGGTATGTCCTATTCCTATTTAGACATGCAACTGGATTGTTCGATCTCTTTCGCCAATATGGTGATATCAATCTACAGATCTAAGCCTTATTTGCCAAGACACAAGTGCTTTCGATTATGTGATTTGATCTCATCTTCCTTGAATAGTTGTAATTTTATATTTGTTTTATTATATTTTGATTTATTGTTTTGCACAAAATTGGAATACAATTATGGACGTTTTCAAAAAATAAATTTAACTACATTTGATAAATGTAAGCATCAATAAGTTAGTTTTTTGACTATTTTCATGAACTTATGTAAGAAAACCGGCTAACCAACATAGGTACTTTACTCATTGAATCTAGCATTTTGGTATCAAAATAATAGAAATAAAGACCAAAAAGTATAAACTTGAAACTTCAACCAAAGTGAAAGGACCTACATTGTACAATTTTAGACCTCAAGAAAATGGGACAGTGACTTCATTAGATGGATTAATATAAAGGTAGTATTTTATAAATGATGCAAGAGTTAGAGGGGGCTAAGCACCGGCTAGCCCCCTACTGTCTACACCCCTGAAATCAGTGTCACCATTACGGAAAAAACAAAAAAAGACGCAAACCCTCAATGTGCCATGTAAAAGCAAGAAGTACTGGAATCAGAGGACTCAGTGCATGCATAAAAGAATTGTTCTTTGACACTTGATCTAGTATCATTTTATTTATGGTGTGGACCAGATTACAAAATTACTCAATAAATTTTTGCACGACTCCGGTATGAGCATAACCGTTAAGATTAGACATAAACAACGATGACATAGTTACCTTGAAACTCAGCTTAGGCACAAGTTCTCGTGAATCTTGACCATGATCTGCGCTCCAAAGTACAAGTGCACCATCACTACCACCAGAGACCAATAGAGCCTGTATCCAAATACAATGATGTGCATTAAGAACATATTTAATTATAACTACTGTGTTAGAAAAACGTTGCATTCGATAATTAGTAAAAATATCAATGCTAATTCATCATCCGGGGAAAAATATGGTTCCTTAAACGTATGTTTATATCAGTCAACAAAGAAAGAAAAATATACCAGTTAGGCTAATTGTCCAAGAATCAAAAGTCGTACAAGAGAATAAAATGCCTACATCGCAGGTTCTCTATATATCTAGCAATCATTAGGTAGAGCCCAGATCTGGAACATTTTCTACTTGCTACGAATAGATTGATTGAGTGTCTTAACATGAGGCTTGGTAAAATATTGACTAGTTGATCTTCAGAATGCACCCACGTGAGGTTCATGAGAAATTGAGAATCATTAACCACTTTCTCACAAACAAAACGACAGTTCACCTCAATGTGTTCGGCCCATGCATGAAATTTATTTTTTTGTTTACCTTATTACTAATGTATATTTCCATTAAATCAGATGCAGAAATTTTGAAATCCTAAATTGAACAACATATCCATTTGAGCTCACAAGTTGTTTATGTTCAACAGTTGAAAGAGAAACATCACTCACCCAAGATAAAAGACTACCTCCAGCAAGTACCCAAGCCATCGACCTGCTCCTCCATGAACATCATCACTCACATCTAATTAACTTATTAGTCTAATGTGGCCTGACAATATACAATCGAATGGAACACCCTTGAGATCCTCATGATCTAAAGCATCGTATCCCAATCACTAGTAGAAAGGGAGGAAATGAATCAGGTAACTAGGCTCACCAAAATGTATATTGAGCCTAGAGAGATGAGCTAGCAGGACCCTTGACTTACATTCAGTAATTTGCATCAATGGGGTCTCATGTGAGCATTTGAAGATTTGGCTTAAGGTTAAGTTTTGTATGAAGACTTACGGTCTTCAATTTTTTTCTGTTAAATGAATATGTTACTTCTGATTGTTTAAAGAAAAAAAGTTAACCTCCTGGAAAGAGTCCTAAGAGCATAGAAGTTCCTAAAGGCATATCCAGAATGGATTGAGAGTGGGAGCCATACTTCTATCTGAACTTTAAGGTCCTTCCCTCCAAATACTAAAGGCCCATTTTACTTGGTCTTTCGCAAATTTTTTTTTTGAAAGGGAGTCTTCGCAAATTACTCCACACATAAAGATAACATTGCCTTCGGGATACAACAAAGAAAGGTACCAAATGCTTCTGTTGGGATCACATGGAGATACGATCATAGACAAATTGTTCAAGTGTTCTATTAGGTTTAAGTCTTAGTTATATACTTGTATAATGTTCAATTCTATGCATTCTTCTAGCAAAGAATAACTTCCAACGCATCTTAACTCTGAAAAATGAGTTGGGAGCCTCTAGTGGTTTTTGGTCATCATCACATCGAGGTGGCTAGATCTTGCAACTGCTTCATCCCCATGTAAGTTTGAAGTTTGCCATTGATTTCTAGCAACTGATAGTTGAATAATTCTCTAGTGAATAGTGATATTGAATGTCAAGTTTTATTCTTGTGATGACATGCATCATTGACGGTTGGTAGTAGGGTGGGGCTTACTTTCCAGTCGTTGTGTCCTTAGGAGGTGCCTCTGAATTGTAACGAGGATGACTAGGAGAATGTTTAACATTCGCTGAGGACCTTATGGTCTATGCCTCGCATAACATTTGCCACCCACTTCTTAATTACACAAGCAATCAAAAAGAGAATGTGCATGAAATAAGTGGATAGGGATCTCTCCATTACACCTTTTTTACACTCGCTCTCTTTCTATTGATCGCTTTCAACTCTCAAGTCTATAACGTTTTTCGAAATAATTTCGAGTTTTAAATTTCTCCATTATGATATTATTTAATGTTCCAAAGTTTTTCGTGTTCCAAACTTCCAATTAAGAGAAGGCCACAAACACCTCTAGTTCTCAAGCCATTGGTTCTCCAACATGTTATCAAAGTAACCATCGACCATAACCACAAATCCCGGTTTGGCGAACTTACGACTTGGCACTCGAGTGGGAAAAGGAAAGCACAATGTAAAAATGAGGCGCTTCTTACGATGCTGGGAAATTCCACATTGCAACAACACATGCAACGGTTAAGGCCGTTATAGATTTGACTCAATTGCAAATTGGAAAAAAAACAAACAAACATGACTTGAGTTATGATACCTAGTTAATTCAGACTATGCAAGTGAAGATGGTGATCCAAGAAGGATTGTTCAGCCACTTAGATAACCTATAAATTTAGAGGTGGATTCAAGCATAGCTTTAAGCAAGATAATGAGTCGTTTTACCCTTAAACAAGACAACCTGTTACTACTTTGCCTCTTGGATATCGGGCAAGGATTGGAAACAGATTAGAAGAATATGACTTATAATTTTATAACCAGACTTGCAGGTCAGTATCTCGCTTCTCAATCACATTGCACTCCCTTTGCCTCCATGCATTTCTGTTGCCCCCTTTTAGCATATGGCTTTGGGAGGGGGGTCATACAATGAAGTAAAAGCTTCAATTTGACGTTGAAATGCTTTCCTATTACTTAGGCCAAACTTTTTTCTACTCATGGCCTATTGATACCCCTTACATTAGCTAAAATTGTTAAATTGTTAAAATACCCATCAATTGCATGCTATATTTTTCACGTGCTAGAGAGAGAAAGGTTCAAGTAAGCAAGGGCATGTTTGAGGGTTCTCTACATGTATTAGTTTTTGATGATTCTAAGGTATGACCTCGATGTTCTTAAGGCTCTTATTAAAAAATCAAGGCCTAAGTTCAAATTTTTGAGGACATTCTTTGTAATGACTTCTTCTACTTCTGCATATGACTATAATCCTTGACCTAAGTCGTGTTACATAAGTTCAGATTATGTTTTCCTCCTCTTTGAGATCATTTAACACCAAAGTTGAGAGCCTTGTATCAAGCTCCATATGAGGCATCGTAAGGTTGCAGGCTAATGTACCCCCAAGTTTTACAGCTACTAAGATTCCATGTTGCTCGAGTCTTGAAGATTTGGTGAAGATTACTATCACAGTATACTTACCAGAGGCGAACCTAGAAATTTTTTCAAACGGTGGCGCCATTTGACAATAAGGAATATATAGAGATATTTTTCATAAAATCAATGTTGGTCTAGTGGTTGCTTCATTTCTTTTCGAATGTAAGGTCTCAAGTTCGAATCTTGTTGATGCAATTTTATTATAGACACAAAATTCGAAATTAAAGCTAAAATCTAGGAAAAATGACTCTAACAGGAGTTGAACCCAAGACCTTACATTTGAAAAGCAAGGAACTAACTAAGGGGCCGTTTACTTAAACACTTACCCAGTAAGCACTTACCCGTAAAATTGAACACTATCTCCTACTATATCGGACAATATTTTAGACTCT
>LUCG01307166.1:0-11297 GCA_001633085.1 Carthamus tinctorius
ACCACCAGCCCCACCGCCAAGAACCTCCCGCCGTCGTCACTAACTGCCGCCGTCTGCCGGTAACCGGTTATGGAGGTCACAATACACACAATAACAAAAAAATAAAGTTTGATAACATCAAAAAAAACATTTTTGGTAAGTGAATACACACAATAACTTTTTTGATATAGTTTGATACATTTTAAAGAAGTAGTCCCTGACTTTTATTTTCAATTTACTATAAATCTTACACCCCATTATATATCACATCCGTACACAACTATATGTCTAAACATAAGAAATTGAAGAAATAAACCAATTGTGCAAATACTTTTTTGCCCTAGATAATTTTAATATGAGACTTGTTATATCGACCATTATTTAAATTCAAGTTATTAAGTTTACAATTTGACCCCTCAAGTTAATTCTCTGTAAAAGTTACCCGATTAGACATTTTGTTTTTGCTTCCCCCGTCCATTGTATATGGCATTAAATATGATTATACAAACATTCCAACAATCTAATTCATAAATATTTTTCTTGTAAAAATCCTAACTTTTTGCAAGTCAAAGCTGAGTAAGCTTTGCGATCTGTAAATATTATATACTTTAAAAAAGAATGTCGGTATCTGTTAAAGAAAACCATATGTTTATCAGATTAACGAACCGACAATAACGTGTTACTATTTTTCGTAATTAAACCTTCTACGTACCAATGGCTTTCCTGAACAAAATAACGGTACAAACGCTATGCTTCTGTTCATTTCCCGATATCGATCAACGTTTTCAAATCTTCTCCTCCGGCTCTCCAAGACATCAACGGAGCATCCAACAGGCACGGATGGTGTTGACGGTCCGTTTGCACTCGAGAAAGCTGGTCCACAAGGGTCAAGATCCCACCCTTCTCCCGAAAAAAGGAAAAGAAGAAAACTATGAGAATCTATCTCGACTACCTCGCTACTCGAGTAATGATATACTTCCCTTTCTCTAGATCATATATCGTCTTCATCTCAGGGTTCCTCCATTTTGACACGTAATATGCAGCAAACAACAAAAGAAGGACAAAGGCTAACAAACCTAACAAAGTCGAAGAAGACTCGCCAAAAACGGAACTCGTGGAGTCTAAATGGTCACCGTCCATGCTGCCAGCACTCTGAAGGATGAACGCACCCAAGGCCCAGTCAAGAGGAACATCGTTCACCTTATTAGCGTATCCAATCCTGCTTGGGATTTGAAGGTTCTAATTAACAATCAAACATGATAGTAGTGGCAGGGAAGTGGAAAGAATTGAACATTGTATCTACATGGTTTAGTAATTCGATTCTTTTCTAATTAATAATCAAAAGATGTGATGAGAGTGTTGTGTGGCAAGAAAGTTGTGCTCAAACTGAAGGGGAAATTCTACAGGGTCGCCATCAGACTAACTATGTTGTATGGATCAAAGTGTTGGGCGACAAGGAAAGAGCGTGAGAGGAAGTTAGGAGTCGTAGCAATGAGAATGCTCAAGTAGACCTGTGGTTGGACAAGATACTGAACAAGACCTTTCAGGCAGAGTTGGGAGTTGCAACCATCACGGATAAACTAATAAGGGTTTGTTTGGTTTGCAGGAACGGAATTAAATGGATTGAATTTGATGTAGGGATTTGGATTTGGGAGGATCTGGAATCCTTTTGTGTGTTTGGTTTGTAGGATTTGGAATGGATTAGAATTCCATTATTTATAAAAAAGAATCATTAAAAAAATTATAAAAACTGTTAAATTACCTTTTATTTAACTGGTTATTAGAAAATAAATGTTTTAAACATATATTTCACAAGATCATTATATAAAAATCCTATGAAATCCCTTGAAATCCTAGCCACCCCCTTGGGATTTCAAAATCTTATGTTTAAGGGATTTCAAATCCAGACAATCCTACAAACCAAACAAGGGATTGGAATGGATTTGAAATCCATATCAATTCCATCCCTACAAAACAAATGGACCCTAAGAGCGCGAGACATGTACATAGAAGACAGATTACGGCACCAGTGAGGAGGGTAGTATGACGGTCGAGGGAATGAGAAGGGGGGGAGTAGTCCAAGGAAGACGTGGGGTGAGCAGTTCAGGATGGACAATTGGCCATGACGGTCTTAAACAATCCGAGACATGACCTCCAATAGGAGCTCTTGGATACGTAAAACTAGGGTAGCAATATATGGGTAGGGATCTATCTATGGCTGCGGGAAGGGAAGAGGAGTTCGGGGTGAAACTGGGAGAGGGGTAGAGTGGTAGAAATTTGCTTACCCAGGCCTTCCGGCCGAATGATGGAAGGTTTTTTTACCTTTTCCTATCTTACATATATGTTACTGTTTCTAAGTGTGCTTATGCACACTCATTTAAATCTTGCTTGTTTTATACTTTTATTCTGCATACATCTTACCTTCCCATGACCCTATCTGCATGGGATTTACTAGACACAATTGATTTGGTTTGGTTTTTATTAAAAAAAGTCTCATTCTTCAACTGTCAAAAATTGATTTATGGTTCAAATCAGGCTCCGTATCCTAGAGTTCTAAAATAGAATTTAGATATATTGGTGAAGGAAGAAGTACCTGTCATCGTCTAAAGCAATTCCAAGGCTGTCATGAAGTAAAGCGATAATGTATGCTGAAGAGAAGCAATAACGATGCAAATCTTCCTCCGGGAAACCTGGGTATTTCATCTTTAGATTTGACCAATCCTCTTCACAGAACTTTTGTCCAGCCACCTTCATCTCAGAAAGAAATGTTCTTGGGGACAACCCAAAAAACTAAAACAAAAAAAAGGCACCGAGATCAGGAAATCTGAGAACAAAGAGTTGAGTGGTTTAGTCAAAAAGTTCAGCAAACCTTGGATGTATGGAAGAAATTTTCTGTTGCCAAAAATCTCCCTTCAAGTTTGGGTATAAATGTCGAACCAATGTAGCATTTTTCGTAGGCACATTCATCTGTGTTTCAACTTTCAAAGAATTTATCAACAAAAAAAACATATATAAAACATATGGGGAATGTCACACTATTCAGGAAAGAACTTGTACCTTTGCCTTTCTGCAAGAGTGATAAGGAAGCAGATATGCACTCCGAGAAGTTGCCACTTGCATGTAAATTGGATATTTGCTCGTTTTTTATCAAAGTTGGAGAGAGTTTCTCGGTCATCAAGTCGTGTTGGTATCCTTTGGGAGAACATGGGTCAACTGATTTATTGCCATCAAAAGAGTCAGTGGCAAGATGTGACCACAAAAAGTGGACCGAGAGCACACACAAAAGAGTATATGGAACCCATTACAGACTTTCAGAATTGACTTTTTTACACCAGAATATAATTCAAGTAATGAAGATCAGAAGGAAGAAACTTGATATCTGTCTTGTATTGTATGACTCCAAAGTCCAAAGATTGATAAAATTATGCTCATTTCTTTCATTATTTGGTGGCCTTTAAACTGAAAGCATGCATCAGTGAAACACCATCTATACGTACAGGGTGCAAACTAAATAAGCTTAAAAGTAATAAATAATAAAAAGAAAAGCTTAAAATGAGTTGCTCTTTCGTTACAAAAGAAAATTACGGGAAAAATATAAACTTTATCCTGCATTATATGTACAACATTCAGCGAGAACATATTACTTTCAGATAATTTAAACATTCCTACGTCTTAAAATTGAAATTGGCATGGTCATTTCTAGCTTTTAGTTTCAAGATATTTTATTACCTTATATGTTATTATAGTTTAATATAATCATATTTAGATCTACAACCAAGTAACTCAAGTAGTACTCAAGATTGAATTTCAGTTTTTAGTAAATAATAAAAGAAAATTAGTTTTTGAAGTTCCACAAATAAAAAAGGAGTATGTATAAAGTGAAATAGGGAGTAGTAGCTTCTTTTTATAAATGTCCTTTCACAGCTTGTACATACAATATGCATATATAAAAAATATAATGGCATGGGCAGTATCTGAAGGAGTTATCATCATTTTTAGGGTGCGTTTCGTATCTAGACAAGATAGAACAGAACAGGACAAGACATGACAAAATAGAATAGAACAGAACAACTGTTCAACGTTTGGCAAGACAGAATTGGACAACACATAAACGACTAGTTTACCCCTAATGAGTTCTTTATATTTTGATTAATTATGTAATTGAATAACTTATAATAAAAATAAATATTTTTTATAACAAAATGTAACATTATAAAGTTTTTGTTACTATGATTGAAATGACACTAAAATAAAAAGTTTAAGTAGTTTTGAATTTTTATTATATACTTTTTATATATTATCATTTTATTATTAACATTTAATAAATTACATATTTTTATCAAATATAGAAATTGTATAAAAATAACATTTTTAGAACAGTAAGTGAAAGTTTAAAGAGCATAAAACATAATAAATAAAATTTAAAACATGAATAAATCGTAAATAGTAAAGCGTATTTGATGTTTTAGAAGAAAATTAAGTTTTATTTTGAAGTTATTTTGGTAAAATATAAGTATGTTCCACCTTGTTCCATGGGGTGGGGGTGGAACACATCTGTTCCACATAAAACTCCTGTCAAACATGGAACAGTGATCCTTGTTCTGCTCTATATACCAAACACCCTTTGATATTTTTTCCTTTTCTTTTGGGATTGGGGAGGGNTCCTAATATCAAATTATAAACCTTTTCCACACTTTAAGAGACAAATGAGCAAGAGGGTGCACCAAACACCGACTTATCCTATGTGGTAGGTTTATCTAAAGTACTTATCCTAATCCTGATATTTTTACCTTTTCTTATGTGTCTCAACTTTCAAGTACAAGGGTCAATCCTTCAAAACATTTCTTCATGTGGTAGGTTTATCCTATGAATAGAAAGTTCAATATGAAAATTAAAAGCCTAAGAAAAAGACAACCAACAATCGACTAATGTACTGGTCACAGATTTCTTCCAAAGTTAACCCAATTTTAACATAGGAAGTTAGAAGGACAAGCACAGAAACAACAAAGTGCCGGCCTATCACCCTGGCTAAAAGTATAATCATTTGCTGAAGTTTTAGATAGGATCAAATTCTCAGGTACGGAGAACAATGGCAGGCACACTCTGGCACAGAATTACTGTGTTAACGTCAAATAAAAATTCTCCCTTTTGTTGTTCTTAATATGTCAGAGACATGAACGTAAAATCAATAGGATACATAAAGCTACATACCCATACGTGTGCCGTTTGCAACAATGGACTCCTGAAGCAAGTCAAATGCAATATTCTGCAAAATGATAGAAGTTGACAGAGTTGATTAAAAGCTGTTGCTTCAAAATTGTTGCAGTGAATCAACATTTCATACTGACAGTGGTTGTGAAAAACACTAGTATATCAGAATTCAAAAACAATCATCATGCAGTTAAGACCCACAAAAGCCATGGCAGCCGAAGGCGCACCATGACATGCATTTTTCACAAGGTGTGACAGTTTTCTCTTTTTCCCTTCTTTCTTTTTTTTCCTTTTGGGTTTTACACTTTCAAGTTTTAACTTTAGGTTTTACACTTGTACAGATTACCTAATTACCTCATCCACAAAGTCATTGATTCACACAGACAAGTGATGTACACACGGTCAAAACAAAGCCTTCCAAGTTCTATTTTGAATCATTAATCACGGAGTCTTTATACGATTTTTCTTCTTAAGTGAATTTAAATTATTTAGTATTATTATCTCCTTGAATAATAGTAGACGATATATATGTATATAATTATATATGACATACAAATTTTCCACCTTAGGTCATGCCTAGAAATAAGGCTTGAGGCTTGACCTTGCCACCACGCCATGCATCACGCCACTCTAGGAAATTGATTTGCTCGTGAAATAATTTGAAGAAAATTTTCCATTATCATTTTAATCCTAGAGTAACAATCGTGAGAACATGCCTTTCAACGTGATAAAACAAATAATACACCCTCACTTAATCCCAATCCCTTAAATACAAACTTGATCTAGAAACTAGCTTTACCAAAGAACTTAGGGGATGTTTGGTTTGACAGAATGTTTTTCAGAGACCTAGATTTCATGGAAGTATTTTGAATCGAAAGAGAATATGGAATCTTTGGTGTGCTTGGTTTGTAGGATTTGGAATGAAATTGAATTCCATTCTTTATAGATAGTCTATAAAAAACAAATTATAAATAATTATGAAAATAATTAAATTACCTTTTATTAATTGATTATTACGAAACGAATGTTTTTAACATATTTTAACACATTATTACAAACAAATCCTATGAAATGCCGGGAAATACCAACTATCCAATGGGATTTCTAAATACAATGTTTGTGGAATTTAACTGAAATCCCGGGATTTCAACTCCGGGCTTTCCTTCAAACCACATGCAGGATTGCAATGAAGTCCTATTCCAAATTCCGGAAACAAAACGGGCCCTTAATACATTGGTTCATAGTGGTAGGCCTTGAAAGGGGTATTTAGCTAATTGGACCCTCCATGAATAGATTTGACAAGTTAATCTTTATTATTTTTACAAGGTTTACAGGGCAGGTCATTTAACACCAGAGGCAGGGTGTTTAAGGTTATTGAGTAAAATAAAATAATTTTTTTTTTGAAAAGTCATGCTCCTAATTAAAATCTCATTTAAGGTCAGTTAGCTAAATACCCCGCCTTGAAGAAAGGTTTTACACAGTTGATGCAAGCTGGGAACACCAGAGACCTCTTTATTAGGACTCCATTAAATTCAGTTTTGGATAAAAAAAGTTATTTGAGAGAAGGGAAAAATTGGTGTAGACTGGGCACTGGGCAGCTCAATCAATAATGGGGACAATTAGGAGGAATGACATCAAGAACATGCTTCATTAATCCAAAGCATATGCTTTACACAGTTTTAAGAAAACACAGCTTTTGGTGAACTCATGTTGAAAGGTGGTATAAAGTAGATAAATGGTGGTTAGATAAATGCTGTCTTTAATGTGAAACTACCAAAAAAGGGTGTTAGTTTTGTTGATTGAAACGTGATCATTGCTTGTGTAGCTAGGACTTAACATTAAAAATATATACTTCAAGTTATCTTTTCACAATAAGTCCTATTAAAATTGATCAATAACCATATCATTATATAGAATAATCACATTTTCGAAGACAAACAAGAGTGCAGCGTCCCTTTCTCCTAATAACCCATTCTTGGAGCATTTGTTTAAGATCAGTGAAGACCTAAGTGCTTCTTGAGAGTATTCCCCCAAACACCATCTCGCATCTTTGTTTAAATATAACATGTTGGATTGTTTGCTTTCTCGTGTTCCTATTTTTTTACTTGCAGAAAATCAAGAAAACATTCTAATCTTTTCTATTTTTAGAGGGAAGTGTTGTAGTGACTCATAAATTTAACGGCCAAAAGTCCTGTTCTGCTTTACATGCTCACAATGCACAATGCACATCTACACCTTAAGAAACATTGTATCTTCTATCACAAAAACATACTATCCCTCACTGCAAACAAAGAGAATGAAGTGCAGAAGCTCTTGTAAGATTCATAAAAAAACGAGCGTCAATCAACCTACATGGTTGTTGTGTTCATGGTTGGATTCTCTCCCTGTCTGCACAGAAATATGGATCTAATTTAATTTATCAGCAGCTCATACTCTATCTGCCTCTTTTAATCTCCAAAAAAATTCACTCCAGGTTGGTCACAAATCACAATCCACCATTAAAATAGTTCCAACTAAAAAATTTCCCAATATCAGGGGAACACCTGAAAAATCTGAACAAAATATCTATACCCGAGTATATTTACATTTGTAATAATAATAATTCCAATTTAGGACTTAACAATTGAACAGAGGGACTTATAAGATCAATAGATTAATGATTAATCTTTTCATTTTGATGAATACTCTTACAAAGCACAAACTTCTTAATAACTAAGTAGAATATCATGAACTTTTTGAGTCTTATAGAAGTTGCTATGTAATATTTTAGCCACTGTCCCTCATAACAGACAGCATAATGAATCGACTTTCAATCAATGAATTTGGTGTCCAGCTTAAGATCTTACCATATATAAAACAATCAGTTGGAGCCAAATTACAATCATAACTAGCAATACAGTGCCTTCATGCAATCAAGTCTATACAAGCCACTACTACAAAACAATGTTTACCTGACCGAAGTGAAGCAAACTGTGGCTGTATAGATTGTAAGTGAGCTTTCCAAACTTAACCTTTTGGGAAAATTCAGCAGGTATTGTCTCTCTCGATACAAATGTCACCTGAAATTATTGAATGCAACGATTCAAAATGAGTAAGTTACAAGCACATGTTCTGACTTCTGAGTATTAACAGTAATGAAATGTGATATTATTCAAAACATTTTGGAAAATCGCCATACATGGTTGTATAAAAAACATGTACTGTGCACATTTGATCCTTCAATGCCACATAAATTGGCATAAAAAATGTTTATCTACTCCAAATCTCCAATATATGTTATTTCATGATACTCCCTCCGTCCCAAAGCAAATGCAACTTCTGATTTGACAAGTAGTTTAATAGAAGTCCCTGCCTAATGATTGTATACCGAAAATACCCCTTAACACGACAAAAATGAGAAGCTTCGGGACCACAATCAATATCACATATATCTTATAGTGATTGCTAATTGGCAAATAGTTAAATTTGCAAAGGGAACTTCCTAATAACGGAATACCTTGCATTTAATTGGAGAACAATATAGGAAGTGTTGCATTTTTCATGGGACAGAGGAGCATAAAGTAGCATCCTAAATTTACTATATTCGGAAACATCAAACATAATACCTAAAACGCATCAATGTAAAGGGAGAAGATTTCAAAATCTAAAATTTAAAGAAAACAAGAATGATCATATAAACCTGAGCAGAAGCACCACCAAGTTCTATTATCCCTGTTGTTTCCTCAGGATCGCCTCCAAGAGTACCAAGAGCATAGTTAGCCACAACCCACGCATAAACTCCCTCATCCGAACCTAAAACAACAAACCCAAGTCCACATAATCTTTCTGTAACTCCATCAAATTGTTGAAGTGTTCCAGCACATGTTTTCATTAAGCATCCAGATCTTATAAAATACACCATAAAGGAAAAAAAAATTATACAACACATATTACTCATAGAATGATTTCTTAAACAAACTCTTCATCCCATCTAAGTAGCATGCATTCAACAAGAAAAAATGGATTGCAAACAGAACAATGAGAGCTACATATTATTCATTTTCCTGTTATGTTAAGATATAAATTCATAAACAGCACCAAGTGTACCTCAAAGGAACAAGTTATATCTAATTTTAAACCAAAACTCATTCGAAAACTTATAAACATTAACAGGCATCCAGCATACGATATACCCCGGCATGCCCTTCTCGCATCGCATGTATGTTGAATCAAATGGCAACCACCGTTAAATGTATCCAAAAGAAGAACAACCTATATCACATTTTTGTCCCAGGATCATTGATAACTAGCTATAAGTAAGCTTTAAAACAAAGGAGAAATAACAAAACTGTAACCACATATAAAATTTTCCTAATACCTGAAATAACCGATGCCCAACCATCACGAAACTCGAACCTAGAAATCCTTAGAACGTTCCTGCAAGACTCCAGAATGAGCTCCTGTACACCCGAATCCAGTATCCTCAACCCAGCCGTCGCCATAAGTCTGACCTCCGTGTTCCCCCATTCCTTTTCCGGAACCCTCTTCCTTGCAAATGTCAACAGCTCCAACAGTGAATCACCAGCCCCCTCTGGATGCTCCGCAAATGCCGATAACCCCGGGCTAATCCGCATCGAACCCAACCCCTTCTTACCACCAAAATCGAAAACCGGACTCCCCTCCTCAATTACATACTCAAACACATGAATCCGACTCCCCGTGCTCCCTCCGTCGATCACAATTTGATACCGCCTCTGCGTGGAATTCCGCGAAATAAGATATAAATAACAAGACGATACGAAAACCAGGATTAAGAACCCAATCACAAGGATTTTCGATCTGGAATGGTGATGATGATGATGTTGTTTGTGGTTTCTGGAAAAGAGATTTGTGGAGCGGAGGAACAGCTGATCAGGACGAAATTTGAGCTTTATCGGATTATTCATCTTATTATTATTCACTGAAGTGAGATCAGAATGATCGCCTGCTGCTGCTGCTACCACACGAGCATTCGATCTTCGCATTCACAGACAAATCGTGAACCATATGAACATGGTTCACAAGTTCAACACTTAGGGTTTACGATCCCAGTGTCGAATTTTGAGACGAGAGAGGGCCAATCGACGACGGAATTTTGCCCTCTCTCTCGATCTTCTTCTGGTTTGATTTGGGGGAAAACGATGATTGAATTGATACTTTGAATCTTATTTTGGTTTTCCGTACGGAGCCGGTTCGTCTATCGGTACAATAAACCGGTCTCGGACCGGGTTTGGTTTTCGACCTACTTTACTACTTTTGCTTTCTGGTAAATATAATATATTATCAACTTCCAGGGGGTGGAGTGTCTCAAACTTCATACATTTTCAAATGACCCCCTCAAGTATTAGTTATTGGCATTTAAATACTCGATGGTTAGTCTTTGGATTATAATTTAACGAAGTTGAATGTTAGAGCTTGTACACACGATTTCTAACATGGGAACTTGGAAAAACACAAAAACCTACCTAGTTCGTGTCAAATATTATATATACGTATTTGATTTATTATCACATATGTATCATGTGTGATTGAATTCAATATCTTACGTGATTGACTATATTAAAAGGTGTTCTTACATTCTCATAAAATAAAGATGTTATGTTATAGTTAAAATCATTTCTTATATATACATATATATATAGAGAGAGAGAGAGAGGAAAGTTCAAATGTGAACCACTTTTTCATAGTGAACGTGAGGATGAATCTCAGCCATACATCCGGTCAATAAAGGCGGCCTTGACCGTGGTCACAACGTTATCACGTCGTTTATTACATCGTGATACATATGTTAGTAAATAGTTATCACGGCATCACTGGATAACTAGATTTATGGTTTCCAATCAGCACCCATTGACAAAACCTTGATCAAAAGATTGATTCTTGCTTCATCTAAACAAGAACAATTATGGTTCCTAATGATCGTTAACAACTGCATTTTTGGAAACTAAAAACTAATATATACCTTGGATGATATTCGAGTTCCATTAACAAGTTCAAGCAGAGTGTTGGAAATAAAGCTTGTGAAAAATCAGCAGTAAGTTAATGCTGAAGTTACTGCTGAATGAAGAAGTTACTGCTGACAGTGTAAC
>LUCG01307168.1:0-12484 GCA_001633085.1 Carthamus tinctorius
CCCAGCCAGCCAGCCCGGCGGGTTGGAAGCCGCTCAACCTATGTTGCCGTTACGCATGGCCTTAAAACAGATCCAACAAAGACAAACTTTTCAGGTTCAAAACCCACAACCAATAAAGTTTAAATCATATCTTCAAACCCTTCAATTTTTTTAATACAACTTGTTCCTATATTACATTACTAACATACAGAAGAAAAACATGCCAAACAATCCTCTTAAACACTCAGCAAACCAAAATCAATCACAAGAAAACCACAATTTGACAATATTAAGAAAACCAAAACAGTTGTTGCAAAATATGATCTCATTCTCTACCAACAAGCAGTTGACAACAAACAACAAAATCAGCTATAAACATATTTAATCAGCCAATACAGTCAGTCTACAACTAGAATTGTTTCTAAAACTTACTCAACAGTTAGTATGCTACTAATCTCCCACTTCGATGTTGCCAAAAATGTACATAATGTTTGCAACTTTCTTACCGAACTTTCCGTTTCCCGTTACGAATCGCAGCCCTTCGTGATCCCGAATCACCGCTTTCCGGTGAGTCTTCGACAACCGTTTGTTCTTGTAGAACCAGACCGCGGTTCCTGCAAAATTTCCTAATTGGGGTCGTCGGCAAAACCGTCCCATTTTCATCTGAAGCGGATTCTCGTTGACAATTGGATGATGCATCGTTGGCTGGATTCCGGTTTGGCATGAGTTCGTCCCCAGGAGCAACCGAGTCCAGCATCAACTGTAAACAACAGATTATAAGGTTTAGACCATCTTAGCCACCTTCTATTGTTTTGGGTGTGTTTGGTACTTTGGTACACCAAACCAGACAGAACAAAACAAGGATCGACAGATCTTTTGTGGAACAGACGAGAACAAAATGGAACAGGTGTGTTCAAGCCCCAACCCATGGAACAAAGTGGAACACACTTACGTTTACCAATATAACCTCAAAATAAAACTCAATTCTCTTCTAAAACATCAAATATAAGTTTCTCTTTACATTTTGTTCATTTTTATATTTTAATTATTATATTCTATGCTCTTTAAATTTTCATTTTATTATTCTAAATTGGTATTTTTATACAATTTATATATTTTGATTGATTTATTTTATTTACTGAATGTTAATAATAAAAAATAGAAAAAAAAAGGTAAGAAACTACTTAAAACTTTTTATGTTGGTGTCAGTTTAATTATTTTAACAAAAGAATTCTAATGTTATATTTTATTTTATTTGTTTTATTATAAGTTAATCAATTACTTAATTAATCAAAATATATAAACAACTCAATAAGGGTAAATTGGTCAATTTATTTGTTCTATCATGTGTAGTTCTATCTTACCAAACACTGAACAGTTGTTCTGACTTATGTTCTGTTCTGAACTTCTGTTCCGTCCTATCCTATTCTGCATGTATACCAAATGCACCATAAAGGGTGTAATTGCTAAACAGACTAAACTATGGGACCAGCAAGAGTGAGGTAGGTTGGCAGATGAATTGAGGAATATTTTAAGATAAGCATCTGATATACCAAACAATGGACAATAAATAATAGGGAAAAGTACAAAAATACCGAACAGACTTTTGAATTTTGGATGATTAAGCCCTTGGACAACATCTTAGAAGGAATAAACCACTAGACAGTTTAAAACATATCAAATTAGTCCTCATTACAGTATTACCTAAAAACGAACATGTAACCTACTATGTGGGTAAAGGTTAAAATTACAAAAAAACTAAAAAGCAATTTCCTAAACCCAATTGTCCCAGCCAAAATGCATCATCCCACGCCCCTACCCTTCAATCTAGCACACCGTAGAGCACCACCAGTCACCGCCCCCCTCAATTGGACATCAGAAACCAACAGATACTAATCTCAATTGTTCAAGGCTCATGTTAGCAAACTAATCCATCCCTTGCTAACATGCACCAGTGACAGCGTAAACACAGAACACTATTAAAAAGTTGTATGGTATTATTTGATTACCATTTTCTGAATTTGGTTTCCATCTTCATAATGACGTTGAATCCTAAATAGGTACTTTGGCGTATTTATAATGGCCCGGGAATCGCACCAGACCTTCATATTTTGGGGTACTTGGCGCATATTTGGTGTATTTGGCGTATTTTGAGCAACTTTTGGTATACTTTGACGCTACTTTTACTATGTTTTGGCCCAACTTTTGTAAGATTCGGAAAGACTAATGAAAATGGTATCATTCCTTTGTTTTTCTAAATGTAAGAAATTTAAAAGGATGTATGCAACATGTTTCAAAAACTCCAAGATTTATTTAACAAGTTTCAGAAAGTCCAAAGATTTGTTTAACATGTTTCAAAAATTCCAATGACTTATTCATTCCAAAAAAATTGTACAGGAACTTGATCATCAATACATAAAAGTCCATTCGACTTTTTCTGGACGTGTCCCTATATAATAAACACTTTCTAGAAGTAAGATCTAACAATTAGCCGCTACATAGTATCAGCCTCCTAAAAAAGGTGAAAAGCTTAAAGAAACCCAAAAAAGCTATGAAGCACATATTTTAAGTTGCATATGTTTATTATATTTTATTTTTTTTGTATGATTTTCTGAAATGAAAATTTGGACATTTTAATGTTAAGTTCACTTATATTTGAGTTCCAATTTTAAAATTTAATCAAATTCAAATGCAAACATCAACATAGAATTGAAAATCTTGTTCAATTACCTTCCAATCTCTGAAATCAAATCTGAAGACAAAATGACTGTATGAGACCTCCTTTGAAGCAACTGCGTTGGCAGCCGGAGCATTCTTTGGTACTGAAAGGAAGAGCAGCATTAACACATAAGGGTTCAAGAGGCATTCAGGCAAGTCTCTCAACTAGATTAATAAAAGGTTTTTCTAGAAATGTTATTTGTGGAAGAGCTTACCCACTAGATGACACCCTTCCTCATTGACTTTTATTTCAGCTCGGCCATCTTTACAGAGAAAGGACAACGCAAATAGATTCTCAACTGTTTGGGCAAATGAGCCTCTATTCAACACTAAACTTTCAAGTTTGACAGTTTTATTTTTTCTTAACACGTTAAACATGGTTGCCATGTTCTTATCAGTCTCTGTCTTCTCTTCTGTAGGACTTTTAGCAAGCTGCAAAAGGCAGCATAAAGTCAATGCGCTTGTTTGTCAGATCCATAAAGGCAAGTAAAATCAATCAATTCTCCATTGCAGGCATCATGTATGTTAGAAAACCAAATCAAACGATTCTTGTATATCCTACCCACAAAGATGCCTAGCTTGTGAAAAGAGTGGGAATAAAAACTTATCAAAAAAGTATGAAGAATTTTAGAGGAAAAAAGGAAAGACAAGGGCTAGAAATATGACCTTGAGACCAAAAGGAAAATGACTTCATATATGTTGTGTCTTGTAATCAAAGTTATATTCAACCAGTTCAATTTGACTAGAACTAAGACCTATATTAGAGTGAATCATGGACTCTATGCAGACTGGTAGAAGTATTATAGTTGGAAGTTGAAACAATGGAGTCTACACACATTGACATAAGTATTAAACTATTGCTCAAATATCTAAAACATTTTTCCTTAACAACAAAATGAAAGAAATGCATCCAAAGGTAACTTCTAGTTTCCAAACGAAAGTACATCATGTGGACCAAGTAACTTTAACAAAATTCCAAAATGTTGCAACATGAGACATCCTTGAAAGGAATTATGCTATTCTAGTGCAATATTTGTAGACAGGGAGAGAATTAAATATCATGTGACACCCATATTTCCAATGCTGAACGAGTGCTTTGGTAAGCCAACATATTCCAACAACAAGTAACAATTTATCTTGCAGGTCAGGAAATTATAAACTACAATTAGCACAACAAACCAAGTTTATACACAGGGTCAAAGTGTCAAACCATCAAAAAAAACAACTTCAACCAACTTGCAGACTCACACCACATCGAACGAAAAGATTCAAGGCAGAATGCAAAATACCTCTTCATAATTCATCAAAATAATACATTACCTCTTCAGGCCGAGCTTTTTCGGTTGGTCTTGAATGCTTTCTATGCACAACAGTCTTTCGTTGCTTTACTTCTGAATTCATTGGCCCAAGCCTGAAACGAAACAAAGAACACTTTAGAAAGCAAGACAAGAACAAGAAAGACAAAAGCCCAAAAACAATCCCAGCTGTATTTACATTGTGCAGCATCCATCTCCCTTGAGAAAAACATGACATACTGAAGAACCAATCTCCTTCCACCTAATAGAGTTCCTAGTTTCCTCAGTCCCATCACTTCCTCCGCCAAGTCGTCCAAAGTCCTTTAGTAGACAAGATACAAAGTCGGCTGCAGTCACTCCGTCGCTAGTTTGGGCCTTAACAGAGGTCATCAATGTATTAGTGATGTCCAATAAGGCCTCTGCATCAGCAACTTGCTCCCTAGGCTTCTGCACTGGGAACCAAACAGAGCACACATTAGGTGGTCCATCATCCACAGCTATTAACAGGGACGGACCTACAGTGGTGCCAGTGGCACGTGCCACCCTATTGTTTCTCCACCATAAGTAAAAGTTTTAAGGTCTATGAAAGGTTAAACCGTGTTGTTTTAGAATGTGCAACCGTATCGTTTTAGAAGATGCAACCGTACCCCATAATCAACCAAAAAAACCCGGAAAAACTCTTGAAATCAACCAAAAAATCCCTCAAATTCAAAATTGATAAAAATAAAAACTTAAAAAGCTCTCAANCCCTCCAAACAGTGGAATTAGGCTAAAAACACATCAGTCAATATTGAAGATTAGTAAAAAGATGAAGACACGTTGATAAAAATCATTTTTTTTGTAATAATCTTATTATCTATATCATAAATGCACAAAATGAAGTCATATTGCAAGCTCACAAAGATAATGACTTTTTTTCTGTTTTGTGTTTTATTTGGTAGGACATTCATCTGTCATGTTTCCAATATCCTATATTATCGTCAACATGCAATGAGAATGATACACAGAACAAGCATGGTAAGTGGTAAGAACTGGTTTCTTACAAAGAAATAGCCAGTGAAAACACGAAAGAATACAACCATTTGCAGAAAACAGAAGAAGATTAGTGAACACAGACTCCGAAACTTGAACAAATAAGCTAATTATGTAGAGATGAATCCAAATGATCTTGATTTTGTTCTGTATATAATACCCGCCATTCCACAAATCCCGTAAACAAACCCAAAACCATGAAATGTAATAATCATGCTACTGATATTTTTAAAAGCAACTCATGAAGAAAGTAACAAGATTGACATCAAATTTCTGAAAATTGCTTGTTTGTACTCATACTGATGCTCCAAAACAACATGTGATGTTTACAAATTACAACCCTTGGTTCATTTCAGCTCCCATGAGTTTAAAATCCACACTGTAAACAGAAACCACTGACTCAAAAAACACAATATGATAGCATAAATTACCCAATTGATGCAGGCATTCAACTTCATCGAAGATCGAGTTAAACTTGTCCGAATCAGCCTTCGTAATGTCATCTCTCTTGACTGCAACAGAAAACAAAACAATTGGAAAACCTCAAAATTGAACTTCCATTACATGGGTTACAATAATAGAACGATAAACAACAACAGAATTGTATAAATTGAACGAGTATTACCGCTAATCAGATTCTTCACAGCAAGATATCGAGACCGAAGAACCCTACGCTCCAATCCATCACCGTTATTCTCCTCGTCTCCTTCACTACGATCACCCTCTTCTTCCCTCTTCCTCCGCCTAACACCATTAACTTTACTCTCACCACCACCACCACTACCACTCGGTTCACCTTTCACAGTTCGAACCATGATTAATGGACACAACCCTAGAATTTTGTTCAAATACCCTCACAAAAAGGGAACAAAATCAATTGAAGTAAGGCGAATTAAACCCTAGAATTTATGACGGAGAGAAGAAGTGGCATCAATTGAGAGGTAAAAATCATTGCAGAATTTGGGTAAAATGGAATTATTGCATAAAAAATAGGGTTCGAAATCGAAATTTTGAGCTCCAAGATTTCAAAACTTTTTCATGAAAACCGCGATTTGGGGCCGCCCTTCCCTCTTTCGATTTCATTTCAACTTTTCCTCCCAATTTATCATTTGCCGCCCAAAGTACATTTTACTACCTCCAAGTTTATTTCTAGAGTCAGCTTTTTTCGTCCTTATGGTTTTCTACAAATTGCAATTTTGGTCCCTGTGGTTTATAAAATATGGTTTTTTTAACGGTAGATGACACACACACGTACCGGGGGTATCCGGATCCAAACGGGCACCGACTAATCCCATGCGTCCATGAATCGTTCATATGGACCGACCCATGAACTCGCCCATGAACCGGCCCTATGGACCAATCCAAGAGCTTGGTACCGCGAAAGTCATCCCCCACGGGATTCGAACCTTGGTCAACCAAGGATGTCATCCAAGGAAGACTGAAGGATTATTATGATTTATAGTACTTTATTACAATGGTCTCATGTACTTAAAGATAAGAACTAATACAAGGATGAAATACCAAAACAAATTTGTAATTTCTAAATCATAAGAGTGAAAATAGAAATTGGATCAAATTACATGGTTGGTCCTTGTGGTTTATGTTTTAGCATTTTTTATTCCTATTTTGTAAAATATATGTTCAATTTATAACATATTGGGTCTTTTGTTCTAACTTCGTCCAAATTATCTTGTTAACTCAATTAGTTTAGATGGTATATTAGTCATTTAGCTTGTCTTTTTTGTATTAAAGGGATGGTTTAAACAATAAAACTTGTGATTTATGCAAATTCGGCAACATTTGTAAACCCATCATTTTGTTTCGACGTCAAAAGTTTATAAGGATTAGGAGGGCAATAAAATATTAAATAAATATTTACATGTTTTTAGGAATATCGAAGGCATGCAACGATGAAATGAAAAAGACCACAACAACACATAATGAATAGACATAGTTGATGATAATGGACATGACCATCGTTCGTTTTTAATTTATTACATAATTACCATGCCATTATCACGTCAAAACCATATCATAAGAACTCTTCGGTTTATCAAAACATTATAACATTATTATCAACAACAGATGCATAGACATAAAAAGTCTTTCATAATATTAGCAACGTTTATAATGAATATAACGTAAATTGTTGATAGAATCAGTGTTTTTAATAGTTTTTTTATCTTCACATATTCTAATTTTTGTTACGAGTTAAATAATTTGGAGGCTTCTAAGTGTTCTAGCATTTCAAAAGCATGTGAGTTATGGTCTGAACATCCGCCTTATTTAATATTTTAAGAACCATGATAAATATATTTTACATTGTTAAGTAACTAGATGACACCTTTATGCTCAATAATGGTGAGAGAAACTTTCTCAATCGCATAATTAATGGTAGAACAGAAGAGCACACACTTCATTTTGAAAAAAAAAACACTTATTATAAGACAAACCAAAATAAAATCATGACCCTTGATCTAGAACAGAGGTAGTAATTTATAGGTCGGTGTTGCCTTCCTTTTACGATCTTTTGATGCTTTGGGTTTCAGCCTTCAGGCTGGGTTTTTGTTTGCTTTGTTGTTGGTTATCCTAAAACTTATTTTCGGTTGCATGTTTTATAAATTCAAGTGGGATGCCCATTTTTTATCGTTGCAACTTTTTACTATAAGAGGTTTCGTACCTTTTTTGCAAAAAAAAAAAAAAAACAAATAATATTCTCAAAAGCCATATTCAGTTAGTTATCATGATAGGGTTTTTTTTTTAAGGAGAAAGGCTTAAAACACAGAGAAGTTGTGACTTCATTGGTGTAACTTATTGGTTCCTCACAAAGTCTTGATCTAATCTTGCTACTCTTTGATATCCATAAACTTACAAGTGGTTTTTGTATTTATAGTTGATAAGGGTGTGTGGAGATCGTAAACACTACAAAGGTATGTTCGTGATTTAACCTTTTTATTTTGTTTACACCCTTTTGTTATATACATTTGGCTATAATCTTTTCGCCATGCATTAACTGACCACTAATATATTTGTTCGGTTCCACTTGCTTGTACATAATTTAAAACTTGTGGGTCTCTTTTGTGCCAACAGCTTTGAGGACAAACCTATAAATTCGGTTATTATTGGGCCAAGAAGGAGAAAGATGTTTGAGGAAGAGCAAGATGATCTCCTTAGTAACTCAAAGGACATACTAAAGAGGTTGAGAAGGCTTGTCACCACAGTCCACATATTCGCATATCTTTATATATGCCTATCAAACAATATCACATTATCATTTCAATGATCTATATGTTTTCATAAAGCTTAATTTTTAATTTTTTATCTCTTATGAAATTAACTGCTATACTTATTACACATGTGTTTTTTATCAGTTATAGCATCGTTGTACTTATTCAAACATAAAATAACGGGGTATCTTTTTTAAATAGAGAATTGCATTAAACATCTATCATTAAACGATACTAAAAGTTTCACACAAGCACACAACACACACACATATGTATATATATGTATAATGCGAGGAAAGTTCAATCGATTAGGAACTTGGGAACCATTTACACAACACCACACCACATCTCCCTCTTAAGAATGACTATTGATTATGAATAACACATCCATGACGAATTCAAAAGTTCAATTCACGTCCATAATCCTGATAAATATGTGAATGTCATGCCATGGACGGTTTCCATGTTTCTAATCACTTTTAGGTTGTTGTTGTTGGCACATGTCCGGTTGTCCCTATTACATGACAATCTTACAACTATATTTTATATTAAAATCATTATTGATTGTTCATTATCGTAGATTACTGTACATGTTAACTAATTATTATATTTATGAAAATGAGATACCAATATATGATATGTAAAAAGATAAAATCATTTCTAAGACATGTAAAATGAAAAATTGGAATATCTATTATTATTTATATTAAAACGTGTCTTTTCTATACTTGTAGTACTTGTTCAATATTAAAAAAACAGTGTCATATATTTGTCATTTTACCATAGTTACTTATAGTGTTTGTCCAAAATTAAATAGTCTCGGGTTCGAGTTCGGGACGCCCCCATAGCCACAACCACTGAGTGAGTCGGGTATGTTCTCTATATTGTGAAATTGACAGACAATTGTGAACCGATTGAGGTTGACGATGTCGTGTTGCCATCTCTAATTTTATAGTTGAACACTTATACTACTATATCGAAGAGAAACGGGTGATATTGTATTGATGGAAATAAGAAAAATCCATTCTTTGTGGAAAAACGAATTTAACCGATTTGCATTGGTTTGTCGAACCAATAATGATACCCCATTTGGATACTTTGTATCGTTCAAGTTCAAATTCTATAACTATTGTTAAAACAACTTTATCAATTAAAGATTTTTACAACTATAACCATAAGTTTTGGTTGTTACCATGCTTTAATGGAAACATATACTAATTTTTTCTGCCTTTATGACTACAAAATTTTTAAAGACTACAAGTAGAATTTGACAAATTTGATGCAACTTACATACAGTTTTTGATGACATTTATTTTCACTTATAGATCGAAATAACACTTCTTTTGAACATAAAATATAAAATTCTTTAAATTCACTCAAGTAATATACAAAAAAATGAGGTCATGCCATGTAGAAAAGAAGTTGTACATTGATAACCTTCATAAATCATAACAGATTTATTTATCATTTCGTACAACCAAATACTTCAAAATTTCGAGTTTTTGAATCAAAAACCAATTAGTGACAACCAATTAAAATTACTAGATAGCATCTCATGTCCGGATCTTAGTGCACATGTCGCGCCCACATCACAATCTCAAACTGTTTCGTCTTAATTGTTTACCCCGTGGGGTTACACCTCAATGACTCCCTCAAGAGTCCACCTCACTCTATAACCGCCCCATATTGGAAATCACTAGTACGCCTTAGGTTTTATTCATAATTATTTCCCAACAAAATTTTCAAACCCAAATCTCAAATAATATGCGATAAAGCCCCACATCGGGCAATTAAAACCGGATATGTGCCCCAAGACTCAACATGGTTAAAACGAGTCAAAAAACTCAACTACTCAATAAAGTCAAAAACCATGAATATGCATTTAAACCATTTTTATGCAAACATGTATTTCATAAGTATGGGTAACCCAAAATCTCGTTGTTGGTTCCGACAACTATTTTCCAAAAGAAACAACTCCTATATTTTTCTAAAATGTCTCATAACACTATATCATGTATTTCTACTTTATAAAACCAGGTACGCTAAAATGCACTATTATCAAAGAATCCCCATTTACACATGAATCACTAAAATAACACATTCTTGAGATTTATTTGTCAAATTGTCCAGAAACCCAAAGCTAGGCATTTTACAAGATTTATTTACCCAAATTTACAAATTATCCAAACTTTGCCAAATAATCAACACATTTGATAAACATCCATAAAAACCTGTTAATACCCAAAATTCACATTTTTGATATGTATAACGTTTTCACAAAACAATTTGAACTCACCTTGCTAGGTTAAGTTAAACCTATGTTCCAAATCCAAATATGGCTTCTTAAAAGGTGGAGACTTTAGATCCACAAACAAATTTCTAGATCTATAGTGTATAGTTTCTCAAGACCATTTCGTTGACTCCCAGAACATACATAAACAAACCCAATAGGAGAAATGATAGTTGTTGGTGCAAAGGGACCAAACCCTGGATTCAAAATATAAGGATGTGATTTTACCTTCAACCTCTATGAACCCTAAATCATCAAGGGATATTTAATCATCTTTGTTACCATAGCCTCAATAATCACTCAAATCAGACTTGAATGAGGAAGATATGACAAAATGAAGAAAAACCCCAAAAATCATATTCTTATCCACTCAACCTCTCATGCGATAGTGTAAGCTATTATGTCATATGGCACAATCGCAGGCACAAACCACGCCAGATGTACCGAGGCTAAAATCACTTTGTGCGATGGTGCCATGCTATAGTGCCATATGTCCCTAACGCTGGCACTATCACATATAATGTACTACACCGACCGTTTTCCCGTGTGTTCATCGATCGTTTACCCCACTGTTCCTCGACAATTTTCCCTTACGTTCGTCGATCATTTACCCAACCTTTCCTTGTTTCCGACTGTTCATCGAAATTTATTTTATAAATTATAATGAGATTTCGGGTGTTACGTTAAAAAATAGGAGTTTTTCATGTATGGGCCTCCTTGCTACTCCAACCCTTAACTACAATTCCCGTCTTCTTCATTGGTCCTCCCCATCACTACTACTCATCTTCAGCGAGGAAAGGTACACCACTGCTGCTACTCATCTTCGACGATGAATGGTGCACCTCTACTGCTACTTACCTCCAGCAACGACTGCTACACCTCTGCTGCTACTCATCTCTGATGATGAACGGTGAACTATCGATGCTACTCATCTCCGGTGAGGAAATATGCATCGTTGCTGCTACTCATCTCCGATGAGGAAAGGTGCACCGTTGCTGCTACTATGTCCGATGATGAATGGTGCACCTCTGTTGCTACTTATCTCCGACGACAACTGCTACTGATCTCCGACAATGACTGCTACCCTATCTTTGTATATATCTTATTTGTTGTTACCATGCTTTGCATATTTTTCCTTTTTATATATTGTTATGTTGAAAACAAAATAGGTGGTTTTGTTTAACAATAGGTAATTGCAATTGTCTTTGATTATGGGAACTTTTGTTGATTCTACCAACAAAATAGGTATTTTTGTTTAACTTTGTATTGATTGTATGAAGTTTGTTAGTTGTTTGCAATAGTAGCTTTTGTTGGTTTATAATCCATACTCGAGGATAGATTGGTCATTTGTGTCGTTTAGACGTTTGATTCAGACAAAAAAGTAAACAATATATAATCCATACTCGAGGATAAATTTACCTAAACAGTCAAATGTATCTATACAATACTTAACAATAAATTTGGTAAACAAGGCCTAATATGTTAAGAATAGGCTGGAGGAAATACCTGATTTTACGGACCTTTAATTCCTCAATTATCCCATCTTCCATTGCCAACTTACCCTAAATTTATAGTTGAACACTTATACTATTGTCAACAGAAACTTGTGATATTTTGTTGGGGAAAAAAGAAAAAAAAAATATATTCTTTGTTAAAAAAAACTATTCTTTTCAATTTGTATTAGAGCAACCGCAGCGGTAGGAACCAAATGGGTTTCCAAACTGGTTTGCTGCCACATAGATAGGTATATGCCATTGGGAAAGATGTAACACCCGGAATTTCAGGTACAATTATCTTAACTACCCATGCTTTCACTTTTAAGATTATTATCAAAAAATAAGATTTAGTAACACCTGCACTACCTCGCGCCGCGAGCAGGCTGCTGTAACACCCCAAAAATTGGAGTTAACAAAAACCTTAAAAGAAAGGTTGGTACAAAGGTC
>LUCG01307169.1:0-14081 GCA_001633085.1 Carthamus tinctorius
GTTACGGGCCGCTAACTCTGCCTCCTCTTCCTCCTCCTTCCGCCGCTGCTCCAAGATCTTCCTCTTCGAATACCTCCGCCAGGCCGCCTGAATGAAGCATGCTGCCCAAGTCCGCCACTGCTGCGAGTAAAACCGAAACGTGTGCTGCACCTGCCGACTGTGCAGCCGCCGGAACTGACTGGCAACGAATTTCAGCTCGTCGGCTGGCAACGCAAAAGCCTCCACCTCTCTCAAGGCCTTCACGGTTCTGGTGGAAGACGGAAGGTTGGCACCGGATTTTGGGTCGAGTGCCCAGGTGAGAAGCTCCTCACCACAGAAGTCGCCTTCTTTCAACAAGCCACGGTTGAAAAATCCGCTTCTACCACCATTGGTGGTTACACTCTCGAGACGGCCACGTATGATGAAGAGCATTTCGTCAACGGGGTCTCCTTCACGGACAATGTAGCTACTATCCGTGTATAAACAAGGTTTCAGCCGTTCGCAAATAGCATCTAGCAACCTCTCATCCATGTTCTCGAACAGAGGAACCTAATGCAATTGGAAAAATGGAGCCAATTTAATTTCTGGTGAGACGGAACACTATAGAATGAACAATTGTTTCAAGACCCTCCGACTTGCTCAAACATGATATAAATTTTTACCACCATAAACCATGACCAAAACTTAAATTTACTTGATAGTAAAATGGCCAAAGTCAAGATATATTTATTTTATTCCCTTAAAACGAAGATGGGTAAAGTTCCCACTCTAAATATCTTGAGGAAATTACTCCTTACGTCCCAAAATAATACCCACAACGAAAAAGGTACAAATTTTTAGAAATATGTAATTATCACACTTTTTAATTAACTAAATGACAATGTTACCTTTAACAATAGAAAGAGTAATGAATTTCTCCATCTCATTAAGGATAGGATCAGATCGAAAATTAGACAATTTTGAAAGTGGATACTATTTTGGGACAAATAAAACATGTCCTATAATAGAAATGTGGACACTGATTTTGGGATGGGGGAAATGTAGCATTTCCTTTTCTGGTAACTCCTTAAATTAAATACCTATAAGTATGTTATACAAGTAGTGAATTACCCTTTTAACCAAAGCAAGACAAAGATGACGCTTTATGTCCCTTCTCAAATCCTTTGGTAGCGTTTGAACCAAATTTTCTTCATCCACACCACGGGTTTCTAACCACTTGTACTGATCATAGCGTCTAACACGCTCCTGAAGATCATCTGGAAGTAGCCGGTGATGCATCCACTGCTCCGAGTCACGCCTCTTAACTCTCATCTCTTCAAGCCGGATTGTAAGAGATTGAAGGTATGTCTATCATAGTACAACAAAAAATCAAATTTCAGTAACAACATGAAAAGTTCCTTTTATTACATGAATCATCAACTTTTTAGGTCTTTGGTGAGAACATGAATTTCAACTCCTGCAGATAACATTATAATAGTGCATTGCAGTCATATCAAATATCATTTTTTTTTGTGAAGAGAATACTTCAGGGCAGAGGAAGTTGGTAAATTGACAACGACGAAGGGTAGTTAAACTTTAGGAGTTTATGGAAAAGTAGCTACGACATAACCTGCATGTTGCCGATCAACAAGGCAAATAGAATGAGCCCGGATATGGCTAGTGCAATTGAAAATATGGTCTCTCCGGGATAAGTGCTGGTTTCAAGCCCCTGTCCTAGAGTGCTGACATTAATAAAGAAAATCATCAGTCGCTGATTATTCAATATTTATATGGTCTAACATCTCAAGAAGTTAAGAGAACTCTCTAATATGACTTCGTAATATGTATAGTAGAGACAATTTAAATGTCAGGCGACCAGTAAAGAGAATTTCAAAGAATTTTGGTCAAGGAATAACAAAGATTTTCTTGATTCTCTTACTCGCTTTTTAGCAGTGGCGTATTTCACATTTCGTCAGTAAGAAACATTTACATGATACATCTATAGAAACAACATAAAACTGAAGTCCTACAAGGATGCAATTCAAGTCTGCCGAAGTTGAAGCATGAGAAATCTATACAGCGGGTGAAAATTTGATTTACCTCAAATTCTGCAGCCCCCACCACAAGCAGTAGCAGTACTTTGAAACAAACTTTGTAGATGAAACAATCTCTGATGACAGGGCCTGCTTGAAGATCCCAAAATCAAATGGTGGATTATCACCATCTGGAGAGCATGCAGCTTTTAAAACTGCGCTACTGTTACTATTCCAGCTAGCATAACCAGTCAAGCCTTCATTTCCACAATACAAAAAATTTGTATTCTGATTTTCCTTTTTACAAGCTCTCTGCCAGCATGTATCATTACGCTCTACAGACAACAAATACCAGAAGGCCCCAACTATCTGGAAAAGGAATGTCATAGAAAATCAACAGAACATTTACCCCAAACCAATTGTACAAGGAAAGAATGATCAGAATATTTGGAACTACGGACAAGTTGAAGCTATATGCCAACAGCAAAATCATTTGATGTAAGAAAAGTGAAGCTCAAGTTCTTATGGATTTAAACAGCTAAGCCATGATCATCAAACTGCCTGATTCTTTGTTATATCAAGTGGGGTACAAGAATGTACCGATAAACTTCTGCATCTCGATAGATCTAGTTCTCCTGTATCTCATCAATTCATCCATACATACAATTGTATTTATGTGTATGGGATGGTCCGGTCTTTTAAAGACAGATGCTCAAGTATTACAAAATTAAATGCAATCATAATTCAATTTCCTACTTTTAGAAAACTAAACCGAAGGAAATGGATGAAGGATTATATGTGCAATGTAACCAATAAAGAGAAACAAATTCCCAAAAGTTCATTCAAATGTGAAAATCAGGCAAGGGCCACAAGAACATACATATAGCTTCAGTAAAAATAAATAGGCAATAATAACATCATGAATAAATGGTGGCTTACATGACTGGCAAGCATGTAGAGCAACAAATAATAAGCAGCCCCGGCCCAAGCAGTTTCAGCAAAAACACCAGTGGTCCTTTTCAGTTCTGAAGTCAAAGGCACAATTCGAGCAAATCTGGGGATATACTGAAATAGCACAATAAAAAGTAAGGCTTCTTTTGTAGCCACTACATCTGAACCATTCGAACTCTGCAGAAATCTCCAGATAACAATCTGCACAGTTACGAAATAATGTTAAACTTTAATCATACTTATCCCACACTCTACATATTCTTATTAATGCAGTGAAACACACAATATAGAGTAAACAAAATATCTATCAACACACCAGAGTTCTTGAAGTGTTTACACATTGCTCATATCACAACATATTAATAGAAATCTCAATGAGCAATGGGTGGATGGGCAAAGAAGTAGCTAAGTACACAGAGAAGAATTTTTGCCCTCTTGTGGTTCAGGAAAACCTAATTAAATGGGCATTGTTTAAGAATCATTTCTTTACCTATTTCTAGTAATTCTAATTGTGACCTAAGGCATTGGAAGCTCACAAGTTAGGGAAGCTTCCCAGGGATGTCCGTTATAGACATCCAGTGTCAAAGTAGACAACTCCAAAGTAGAAGTGATCATTTACGGGATTGGGCAGGCCATGGGTCGGGCCTAACATATTTTTCTTGTCCAACGGGCCTAATATAGCAAACCCAAGCCGTTTTTGTGAGCTTAAGAACTTGCCCATACCTGTCCTATAAGCGGGCCGGGCTAACGAGGCTAAAAAATTTACATTTATAAAGACTTGTATAAAAAAGGTAAGTTACGTAAAATTATCCAAAATACATGACAAAAATTCCAACTAAAAGAAACGGAAAATATGCTAATGTACACAAAGTAAAAAAAAGTATTTCACAAAATATGGAGTATGGACTTTTCCTTTCCAAGGATTATCACCCTTCGAAATTTGGATTCTTCAACAACAAAATATTTAACCACCTAATATTTTTGGATCGAGATTTGAGACGTACTATATGGCATATCACATATAGTATATACTTGGGTGATGGTTGGTACTCAGTTGGGGGTGTCCAACCCAAAACTACTTCTAAAGTGTATAAAAAATTATTAATTATATAAAAAAAATTTAATCGATTATAATTATATAACGGGCTGGTGGGGCCTGTCCAAATTTCTTTTTTCATCGTCCAAGCCCACCCATTAACTTGAACGGGCCTGCCCGAGCCTGGCCATATTTTTTATAAATGGTTGTCCAAGCCTGCTTTTTTAACGGGCTGGACGGGCCAGGTCTAGGGGGTTGTACCGCCCATGAACAACTCTACTTCAAATGAAGGAAAATATTGGGTTAATGAATATCAACAAGATATCCCATGGGGAAGTGGCTTGTTAACCCTTATACCCCAGGTTCGAATTTAGGCGCTTCCAGATTGTGGCCACTGGGGATTAACTCAGGGCAGCATGCTTTAGCTGTCGGTGAACCTTGCTGGGATTAGTCGGGGCAAAGCCTCGAATACCCTTTCAAAAAAAAAAAAAACAAGATAGTCCATATCTTCTTCCACCTATTTGATGCTATGCATCTCCTAGGGAGCCACCAATTCATGATCATTAAGGTAGGTTCGTAGAAGCCATGAATGGGGCCAAGATAAAATCAGCTCATATAACACCTCATCCAGAACTATGCTCAAACTTCAACAATTAACACATAATAGCAGGCAGATGAAGGAAAAGCAAGATGATTCATGTTTTGAGTTGTAAAATAACCATAGATTTATCTATATTAGAGACTTTAAGGGAAATTAGTTATCTGACCTGTGGTATGGGCAGCACTGCAAGTAAATCAATGATGAAATACCACCGCAAGTATCTCTTAGCTATTTGTGCAGGATCTATTACAAGTTCACCCCGTCCAAAAACACGGGATGATGGAGCAATGTAAGCAGTTCGGAATTCAAGAGCCATGTGAATAAGATAGAAGGCATCAACAACGGTCCGTAGTGTTGTAGCAATAATGGCTAGCTTTCGATCTATACCAAGGCAAGATTTGCTTTGATCAAAGACCGGAAGATAGAAGAATAATGGATCTATAGACACAGCCAGAATGCAGGAGACAACAAAGAATTTGTTCCACTTGAGAAGGGATTTAGATTGAGGGTCTAAAATCTTGTTCTCTGATGCCTTAAGATCTTCAGGGAACACAGCATGAGAAACCCCAAATCCAAGTGACCGGCCAATTGATTTAAGTCCTTCTGATCCTTTTCTAATTCCATTTTTGAAAGATCTAGTAGGGGAACCATTTACATGTCTTGTACGACCTATTCCGTCAAATCCACATTTATTCATTGCAACTGAAGATGCAGGTGAAGATGATCTAGAATCCAAATCATTCAACCTTAAAATGCAAACATAGGCGTTATTTTAAATGAGAAGCAACCCATTATTCTAAAGTATGGGGAGAAGTAATAAATTTGTCTGAAGAAATAAAAACAGATAAATAATAACAGTAAGTGATAGCATGTACTAATATAAAACACATGTACTCCTACAAAGAAAAGACAGAGGATGTGTTAACAAAATAGTCAACTTTTATATCTTTTTCTTGATCATAAGTCCATCAAGGTCAAAATGACAACCAGTTTTCACATATTATGGCAAAAAGAGCATGCATCACTGATTTGTAAGTCCACAAGTAACTGGAGATGGATTATGTTTTAAATACTGATTACTGTTTATTCATAGTAAGGTAACAATTTTTAGCGAGTAAATACCCCTATACTTCGCTATATTCAATTGTTGATAGTTATTTCATACAGTTGCTAGTTAGCTAATAAGGTAATGTCTTGAGCACGTAAACACACCTATACTTTACTATATCCAATTGTTGATAGTTATCATCAATCCGCATCAGGCTATTTCACACATTTACTAGTTAGCTACAGATATACAAATTATGATCGCTTCGAACTTAGCCTCTCCTAAACTATTTTTCTTTATAATTGTATTTTTAAAGATCTTCTATAATTGAATCTACATTAACATAAGCTACATAGATTCTTGTTTGAGCCACTCCCATCTGCAAACATATTGCTAAACAACTCAACCAGTCAACCTCACTAGCAAATGCTGGTCCCTCCCTTCTTCCTCTGCATCTGAATCTTTTTATTCTTTTAAAAAGCACTCAGTGGATATAGCTATACTGGATTCAATGTTTGAAAAACAACAAATCTTAGCACAAATAAAACTAAATTTGATGCATAAGCAAGGGTCACATATACTAAACTAGATTACAAATTATAACTATACATATATCAAAACTCTCCTTTAATTCAAATGGCATAGTTTTCCAAAGAGGACTAAAGGCTATAATACTTTAGCTACTATACTGTTGATATTTGATAAGGCAGTTCGCATCCCTGTCTACAGGTATGATTTCAATATGTATCTCCAAACATGTTTATGGTTTAAGGAGTATGTGATAAATGAGTGTAAACCTTAGTACATGAAATACATTAGCCAGCCCATTGGCTTCTCTTTCTGGCCAAGCAAACCTCCAAAAGAAGAAAGCTGACATTGATCATCCAATGACTTTTTACCAGTTGGACTGACTTCACTGGGCTACAATTTTCCCAATAAGGTTATCACCAGTCTAATCAACAAAGCCAAAAGGTAATCTCAAACATTAGAAAAAAGATTCTAACATTCCTCAAGCTGGAGAAGAGAGAGAGAACTAGACAAGCAAAAAGAATAGAGCTTCGACCTGAAATGTCCGACACAAATTAAAAAATAGCAACCAGGATAAACTCTCTTGACTCTCTTACTCCTAAAAAGAAATATTCATGTGAAATTCCTACTGATTTAGAAGGCTGTTCCATATAAACAGCTCCACAAGAATGTCTCCCCCAAAGAACTTTTAAAGCACAACTGATGTTGAAAAAAAGCATGGTCTAGAGGCGAGCAGAGTCTGCCAACTGTGTCTGATCCCCAGAAGGCGCGAGAAGTGTTAAGGGATTTTAAAGCAGTCAGAAGAGCAGTCAAGTGACTGAGCCCCACAAGCCATGAAGAGGGCTCTTTAACTATTTAAGAGCATTTCAAAATAGTCAAAAGAGCAGTCAACTGTTGACCAAAAGTCACTAGGTCTAAAGCGTTGCCAGTGAGATATGCAAGCCAGATGGGAGGCTTATTGAAGTCTGTTGGACATTGACAAAAGTGATATGAGAATACCATGACAGTCATAGACACCCAAGTAAATACCACGACATCAGCCAAAGGCAACCCTAGGTGACTGCAGATCAAGACAAATGGAAAAGAGACAATCAACAGGTGAATGTTATCCACAGTTATGAAAAAAAAGGTGAGTGGCAGCAGGGACGACACACGTTATGACACTGGCATAGGAAAATGATGGCATTCTCTGTCGGAACCTTAGGAGTTTAGGAAGCCATAAAAGATTGAACAGGCTTGCGGCTACAGAAGCTTCTACAGGGACAGTGTGGGAAAAGAAGAGGTTGAACATAAATCAACCCTGTGTGTGCAAAACTCTCACATGCATGGTTGTCTCTAAGAGAATCTAATACATGCATATATTTATGCTTTAAAAAATATACAGCTACAGAGTGGACAATCCTAAGTACATATAGAAGGTTAGATGGAGAAGCCCTAAAGAATATGCGACTACTATAGTGGAAAACCCTAAATATATATAGACGATTAGATTATTATACATGTGTGCTTAGAAAAAGCAAGCCTGAAATTTTCAACATATAACCTAGATAACAAAATGAGTCTTGACATTCTGTCCACCTTAAAAACCAAAGGAAGCCGTTAAAACAGATTGCTAGTCTACAGCTTTCTGTCCACGGAAAGTACCTGTTACTGAACTAAATCTTGCCTGTAGGATATAGTCTTGCTAAAGAGTGCATACCTAAGTGGTCTGCCTTGTCAGACCATGATAAATCAAATGCAATACTACAATCATAGCATAGAGGAAAAATATCATAGACCTAGGTGTAAATTAAGTGCATGCGAGAGCGCTAGGCTACATAAAACTCGCTACATAAAGTTGTCTAAGCACTAGACACTCATGAAATATGCTCCATCTCTTGTACAAAAGCTTAAACAATCTATCTTACATAATATCTGTTACCAGATAAGTGAACATGAATATGATGCAATAATATTACCCCTCTTCATCTGGCAAAATTGCAACAAGATCCAATTCTGAGATATCCTTTATCAATTCAAAAAGGTTTCCTTTTCCGGCCAAAATTAAACCCTACAATACCTCATTGAACCGCAAGTCATTATTGCAAATTCTTTGTGAAATTTATTTTGCTCCACCAAATTAAGTTGAATACTATAAAGTTCATTTTGAAGGCTTTTCACTCTATTTTGTCATCAAGGTATTATAGACATTTGACTAATAGTCAAACACTTCTACTAGTATGCATGTAGAGTAAATCCTTGCAATTTTCGGAGCATAAAGAGAGTAATAGAGTATATCTCTATCACTCTCCAAGAAACAAAGTGATGCAAAGCTCAATACGGAATGTGAAGAATGACTTGTCACTAGGGGGGTTAAAACTTACCTCATAAACTTCTCCCTCTGGCCACCAACATATTGAGATTTTGATCCGCCGTCGAACATGTCGCAGTCTAACACAGAAGTCCCAACTGCCATCAACAGATAAGAAAAGTTAAGAAATAAATATGCATATACCATGGTAAGATGCCATATACCATAATTGGTAGGAACCAAGAAATAGAATATATTAAAACAAGATAGGAAGAAAAGGAAGTAGAGGCATGGAAAGTTGCTGTAATCAATGCAAGAGGGAAGACAGAGAATGGAGCAACTGTAGTGTGAGGAGGGTATTTAACAAAAAAAAAAGGAATAGCTGAAATTGACAGGTCAATTAATATGGGTAAAGAAAGCAGAAAAGCAAAAGATAGCAACAGAGGGACTTGCATATTATGAGACCCACCAAGGGCAACGGTCCATGTCCCTTGCAAAGGCAGGACCCCTTACTACGTACATGCCGCCTTACTCTTGTTCAAGCACAAGCTTAAAATGTGAAGCAACAACCTGCTGGTAGGAAACTACCAATTTCTAAGTGGCAGCAGTTCTATCCTCCTATTTTTCATCTATAAATTATTCCTTATCAAGGAGAATCACTAGACATCATCTATAATATTCTTGCCCTAGTTCAAAGAAATAATTCGTAGTAAGTCATTTCCTCAAAAGAAACTAAGAATAAATGTACACCCACGTGTAAGATCTCGCAGTCACTTGTTCAACTTAATAAAGACAACTGTGGGAGTTCTGCTATTGCACAAAATTCAAGAGCGTTAAGTAAAGTTCCTTTTTGTAATAAATTTGGCAATAGTTACTATACACTGCAGATTAGCATTCTAAGGCCCTCATGTCCATCAAACCCTCTAACACCGGTTCAACTTAATCCTGAATACACTTTGCAAATCACTTGTTTAGATAAAATATCATAATAAATAATGAGCTTATGGTCATGTAAGCACAAGGGGGAGTAGAGATAATGCTAATTCTACCCGAAGGTGTAGTTGACCCAACCCAGATTAACCCAGTTGTCTTGTTTATGCTTTATGATCCTTCNAGCAAAGGATAGGTATCAGCATGTCCGTTGAAATATTCCAATGCAATGCATATGTATGTAACCTACTCATGTGAATATAAACCCTATTGTTAACCATTTACAAACATAGAATTGGATCTCTCTTTGGAGATCCCAACTGTTTATAGGTTCTCAATGCGCATTCTACTTGAAATCCTACTTATTAAGCCAAGGGTAACTATGTTGCTCCTTTTTGGTTCTCAAAACCAAAAGTCCATATTCTGCGAAACCTTATCATTCAGTTTCTGTTACACTAATCTACTAACTAAAGTTCCAGTATACTCCATCATGCATGAGACCTGCCTTTTGACTAGCGGTATCTAGGTTGCCCGTAGGGCCAGCCTCCCAGGTGGTAAAGGGTTCAAAGCTCACCAAAGGTGAGGAGGGTGCATGAGTTCATTTGTCGAATATAAATGTAATATACTTCAAAAAAAATGACTATTTCACAATCCTGGCTGATAAGAAATATAACATCAATTGCCCCTTCATAATAAAGAATCTTCATTTTCAAAGAGTCAAGTGTCTTGATGGTAAGAATATGTTCTATGAATTGTCTGATACATACATAAATACCCTATTTCACAATCCTTGCCGCCCCAAGTTTTGTAGGACTGTCTACACAAAGACCTCTAAATACTAATCGGCAGAAACTCCTCTTAGCATAAAATCCAATCCTCCAAATTCACTTTCATTCATTTACTGATAACACTTATACTAATCCATCACCGGATACAAAACATAAAGAGATCCATTCATAATCAAACTTATTCGTTGAAGAAACCCCAATTCATTCCCTCATGATCACTATGTTTCACCAATTTCATGTGAATTACCTTCACAAGCAACAAACTGAGCTACCAGAAGTGAAAAACCCTATAATTCACCTACCAAACTCTATAGTCAAATACAAATACACAATCATCATCAATCACATGCATAGAGATACAATAAGAAAGAAATTGAAAAGCAAAATCAGAAGAAACCGAACAATTGACTTACTGTGAAAGTAAAATCAAGCTCCACCTGACTAAATCATCACCGGAAGCGTGTAATTCGGAGACAATTCACAGAAGTAGCTCTCATACAAAAATGGCGACAGAAAATAGGAGAGAGACGAAAAATGCAGAGAGAAGTCGTCAAAGAAGTTTCTTTCTGGATAAAAAAAAAGGTTAGAAGAATTTTTGTCTTATAAACCCTGAAGTTCTGGAAATCTCCATTGGAAGCCCCTCATAGTTTTATAAATTTACATAATGAGTGTCTCATTATTATGTGAAGCTAAAACAGATGCATTGAGTTTTTTTTTTCTTTTCTTTTTCTGGAAGGGTATCCTAGGATGTCTAGACTAATTCCGACAATTTATGACTGTAAGACAATAGCCAATAATAACTCGGTAAGGTAGCCACATTTGTTGTGTATTTAGATTCGAACCCTGAACAGATGAGATATTCCACCAAATCTCCTACCGCCTCAACCAGTACCCCACAACCCTTGTGGTTACATTAAGTTCATGACAAAAGAATTCTTTGAATATCTGTGAATTTTATAATTATACTATTTTTGTATGATAATACGTTAGTGAGATATAGTTTATTCGAACAAAAAGGGAATTACTAACATATATGCTTATGCTGCATAGCTAATGAAGATCAGTAATATGTGTTCATTAAAGATAATTTATCATAGTATCATTAGAGCCATAAGTAGAAGTGTTGTCATTAAATTTAGTGCATAAATAATTATACAACACTAATAATGTACCTCTATTTTTATGTTTTCTTTTTGATGGTTTGATCTTTAATTCACTCGTCAAATGTATCGTATCATGTTTTTATGAATCAAGTAATTCAAGTATAAACAATTGAGTAGCCAATTACCTCGTAAGCAAAATATACTATTTCCAAAATATCATAATGACAAGATTCAATAACAAATGAGCAATAAACTTACATGATTTTTAAAAAATAATATGTTTCATTTAAAAGGTTTGGTCTTTTTGATGTTTTTGTTCTTGTTTTCGTTCCGTTAGCTTCTTGTTAGTTGGTCTGATAAAACTGTCGTTTCCAAAAAAAATGAAAGCTTATTACGACGTCAAGTCATATTAATTAGTTTAGAATGTTGATAAAAGTTGACACCGATTAAGATACTATAGTAGTTGGTTAATGATGCAAAAGTAATAAAACCCTTTTTGTAGTACTCTACATACTAACTTGAATACAAGTTTTGTAGATAGGGAGGGCATTTTTGTAAAAGCAAAAACTTATTGAAAGCAAAGTTTTTGTTTTAGGGGCAAAAATACTATTTCTTACAACTTGAGGAATTATATAAAAAGAGTTCATATCAGCCTTCTTTGAGCAAGTCTGGTAGACAGGTTAGGTGGGCTGGCTCCTGGCAGTGTATTAAAATTGACAACCATATATTTATTTTTTGGGGGGAAATTCATGAAATTTGTCAACTACAATTTATTTTACTCATTTTTAATGTACTTATTAAAATAGCCACATTTTATGTAAATGCTTTATGCATGGGTATAAACCACTTCTTTTAATTAAAAAAGAAAATTAAATCATGGTTTACCCATTTTTTTTGATAAATTAGTTATTTAATTAGCATTTATACTCTTTTAATCAGTTATTTAATTTCCTTTGTATCTTTTATATCTTTTATAAATTATACTACTATAAGGTCTTGTTAATACCTCAAATAAGTCTAATATTAAATATTTTATAGTGATCATATTATTAAATATCATAAATACGTACACAAAACTATTTTTAATAGTTAGACTTTCTATCCTTATAGTTATTTATTTAATTTATAAATATTTAATAATATATGATTAAATCCAAAAAAACATTCAATATTTGGTTTGATTCGAATGTATCCAAGAGACGATCATAATGGTATGATTTATAAAAAAACAAATTTTTATAGGAGTCTAAAAAAACCTGGATAGAGGTGTAAACGAGTCAAGCCGCGTTCGAGCCCGACTAAGTTTGAGCTTGGCTCGTTTAAGTTCATAACGATCGAGTTCATTTCGAGCCTTATGTATCAAGCTCGACTCGGCTCGTCGGGATTTAATAGGCTTGGGCCCGGCTCGGACTTGACTCGTTTATTAGACGAGCATAAACGAGTTTAAGCTCGGCTAGTGCTCGACTCGTTTACTTGTAATATTTTTTATTGTTTAATTTTTTATTATTTTTATAGTATTTATTATATATATATATATATATTAATCGAGACTCGTTTAGGCTCGTGAGCCTGATTGAACTTAATTATAGATATTCTAACTCGTTTATTATACAAGCCTAAAATGACGCTCGAGCTCGTTTAAATCAAACTCGATCGATCTTTTAATGAGTCGATCCGGAGTAGCTCATGAGCAGCTCGGCGCTCTTACCCCCTACAAATGGATTTACTATTTGAAATGATTAAGTTAGTGCACAATTTTTTTAGAACAAACAAGTCATTGGACTTTCTAAAACCCATTAAATAAATCCTTAGACTTAAGTTGAAATTGTAACATGCAACCTATACACAACAGGTGTAAATTTAAAAAAAAAGAAACCCTAAAATTACTTCGTCTCACACACTATCGGCCCAATCGACGCTCCATCACCCTTGCCTCAAAGCCAGGTCCTCGTACACCAAAGGTCCTGGTAGCCAGCGGTCTTTGTTGCCACTGCCACTGCCCTTAGCGTGGCCCATGCCGCCGCTATCATCTCCTCCTCTACCCTTAGCTAGGAAGATCATGACATGGTGCAATATGGTGCAAGACGCGTCTTCACGGTTATAAAATATCCCATAGCGTTTTTGTAAGATGTGACTCATGCCATAGCAGCTTGAGACGCGCCATGGCACGATGCGGCACACGTTTTCTATAAGACGTGAAAAAAATATTTAATTTTATTTCTGTACTTTTGTGTTTTTACATCTTTAACTTTATATTTTACACTTTTATATATTTTCTAATAACCTCACTCACAGTTTCATTAACTTTATATTAAATCAAAGTTGTAAAATTAATTTCTAAGTTTTATTGTAAATATTCAATCAAAAACTATTTTTATAATAGATAATCCATATGATCTTTTTTCTTCCAATATGAATGTATATTTTTAACATCATTATTTGATTAGATTAATATAGAAAACATATATGTGTATATAAAACTCGAAATAAGATATACAATTTTCCGCCTTATGTCACGCTTTGAAAAACGTCACATCCAAAGTCGTGGCTTCTAAGACTTAAGGTTTGACCTCACCACCACGTCACACCACGCTTCATGCTATTTTGAAACTTGATTTACATACATCTTGTTGAAGTGTAGCTTGTTTTAGATTCAGCTTTTGTAATTAAAATCTAGAGGCTTTTACATCTTCATGGTTTCTGCAAACAAGGTTGCGTCTTTATTTTATATATAAGGTTTACCTGGTCTTTACCCAGGCTACATCCTTGGTAATTTTTACCGAGAGCTAAAGCATGCTCCCTTGGGATTAATACT